>JAUBOD010000901.1:2165165-2184426 GCA_032353885.1 Nothura maculosa | reverse complement strand
AACAAAAATAAATAAATCTTATTGTCCTTACTATTTTGTAGTATCCTAAAACATATTCAGTTAGCATTGTTAGCAACGCTTAAATTTACTGTCATTTTACAAACAATTTGTATGTATTGTGATATGAAATGAGCAACAATGGTCACTTTTGTAATGAATTTTTTTTTAATTTATGTTTTAAGCGTTCAGTCATTTAAAACTTGTTTGATAACAGAATTGTAGAAATCTTGGAAGCAGTGTATACCGGATGTTCTGTTAAAAGGCATATAGTGGTATTAGTATATTAGTGGTATAGCGGTATTATAATTATTAAAAAACATTAATTAAAATACCAAAAAAAGTAATGTTACTAATGCAATACCAAAAAAAGAGGGCACCAGGTTCTGCAGATGCTTTACATTTTTAAGGAACTTAGCAAATTGTGTGATTTAGTTGTGCAACATGTGTTACCGTTAATGAGAGCTGCATAGTAATTCTCATGCGCTGTGTAATAGTTTGTCCCACGGGGGCTTATTTATGGAAAACTCCATTGTGCATAAAGCCAATTTTAGACTTTTTTTCCCGTGGAATTAGTCTGAGGATCGTACACTTGACGCATTACAAGGGAGAGCAATAATAAAAAGGCACAACTGCTAGCTGAGATAAAAGATATAATTTGCAGTAAAGCAGAAATGTGGGTTTAAAATGGAAAATATATGGGTGTGACGTGTGCCCCTTTGTGCTTCTGAACAATGACTGATCATCTGTTCATACTGCAGATAAAACTCCCTAATTGTAAAATATTTGTCTTGCATACGGTAGAACACAAAAATGGCACCTCACACCTCCTACATGTGCCTTCTATGCATCTACAGAGCTTTGTAAGTATATTAGCCTCATATTCGAAATAAATTGTAATCCAGTCAGGAAGAAAATACGGATTTTGACATTTAATGTTCAAATAGGGAAAGAAAAAAATGCCCATTTGTACTTGTGATGTAGAATGTGTACACGGGGATGCAGTTACCACGGTAACTGTTGCATCTAGAGACTAGCATGGAGTAAAAGCTCACTATTATAAATGATGAGTGTCAAGCATAGGTTACACCTGCTGCCGCACAGGTCAAAATTATATTAATGTCTTTATCTGTCTCCTTTGCCCAAGTAGTTCAAAACCAGGAAACATTTCTGGGTTTTGGAATATAAGTTCAGTGAAAATATGCTGAGATTATAGTGACGATACGTACAGGCATGATCTTTGTGATTGTCGGTTCTACAGAATGTAGCGAAATTGGTAGTTACCCAAATCCAAGATTGCAGCTTAGAGTAAGAATGGATGGGGAGCTGTTACGTTATCTATTGTGGTGTAAGCAGGCTGCCCTCAAAATCTTATATTTCCGAGTAGGTATTACTGGATTTAAAGGGTTTATAGTGTTTCCAGGCAGTCATTCTGAATGCAGCAGCACAAGCTAAATACAAAATATAGTATTTTAATCTGTGCTAGATATAAATACTTGATCATTTAGTACTGTGACTCCTGTGCCTGTTCTGGTGCCACGTCCCTCTCTGGAGATACGTTGTTATAGCAAAACAACCTTGTCCCTGCCTGGCTGCTGTTACAGCAAAAAGCTGTCGGAAAAGGAAACCCGATCCGTGTTTTCCTGGCAGGTGCTCCGCCAGAGCCGCCCGCTCTTCAGCCGGCGACACCTCCTTGAGGGCCATGAGGGAGAGCGCGAGGCGGCAACGCAGGGCAGGCCGGAGCTGCGGCCCTGCCGAGCGTGGGCCCCGCTTGGGCGCTCAGGGCTTTGCCTCGGCCTCAGTGTCTCCCTCTCTTGCCTATGGACACCGTTAACTGGCCCTCCGTGCATGTGGTTCTCCATCCAGATGCACTTGCTGATGTTTGGGCAAGTTAAGGAAACTTATGGGAGGTGTACTTTACAGGTGTTAAGCATCCTTTGCTGTAGAAGACATTTCTAATAAGATTGGCATTTGCTGATGTCTATTAATAGACTTTGTAATCTATTTGGGGTACATGTAAGCGAGAATGAAAGGCAGCCATCTCTGACTCTTGCTACTGAGAGATTCAGCTTTAAAATTCATTATTTTGCCTCATTCTCCTGAGTAGATCTTGATCACAAAATATTGCAAAGCAAAATAAAAGCACTGTCTGAAAATAGACATGAAATGATATTTGTGAAGGTGAATAAGAAAGATACTAGTAGTAAACCTTCCTTATAACTTGACACCAATCAGAGCTAACAACGGGATGACAGTTGCATGTAATAGGACATTAAACGTTTGCAAGTCATCTCTGCACACCAAAAGATTTGCATAGAAGAATTCAGCATTATTTAATTAGTGTAGTGAAATTGCATGAAGAGGTGAGTAAAAATCTTTTGAAATGCATTGAGGCAGTTTGCTATTTTCACACAGTTACCCTGCCAGCCTTAATATGCAAAACTGCCAGTGAATGCCACTGAATTCCAGATGGCAAGATACAGCTATACAAGCTAGCTGTGCTGTATAAGGGCAGTTTCACCCTATTTGCAGAGAGACAGAATTCAAGTTGACCATTCAGCCTGAACTACTAGGATTTTTTGCATGAGTGCTTGGTTTCTGAAGCTTGACACTGCAACACAATAATGCTGGATTTTAGTATAATATTTAGTTGAGGGATGTGATTCTTGTTCAATAATAAATTAAAAAATGGATAAAATAAGGATAAAATAAATTTAGTAGTAAATGTAAGATGGGCGTATTCATAGTATTTAATAAATACATATAATATGCTAATTACATAATTTATATTACTGACCAGCCTTCTAAAACAAGTGCATAAGACTCCTGGAAATTTGTACCATTCAAGCTATTTCTATGTGAATGTAAGAAAGCAGACATTTTTAAAATATCCTATTGCATTTTGGTTATCACAGTCTAGCTTCACAGTACAATATAAGCTTTTCAGCCTGTGAAATCCATTAATAACCACATTAAACCTTCCCATATTGTATGAATTGTCAGGTATAAATGATTCTTTTTTTTTAAACAATTATCTGTCTCTTCCTTCTTGCAGTTTGTTAAAATGCTATGTCAATTTGCAAAGACTAGGAAAATTTGACACAGAAAATTTAGAGGGGGGAAGAAACTAATCATTGCTTTACCTAGCATGAGTGCTCAAGTGCGCATGAAGAAAATTAACATTGATTCAAAACATAAATGAAAAATTTTATTCTTAAATTGATTATGCCAAAGTTTATACGGAATACCCTTCCTTTGGTTCTAAGGGAAAGAAAAATCTAGAAGTAAGCTTGCAAAGTATTTTAGAGCAAATATTTATTGAGATGCTTGACAACGCATATTTTAGAGGGCTGTTTATTGTATGTGTAATGGAGTAGGTGAGGAGCGTGTGCAGTTTCTTGGTGACATCGAGGAGGTCGTGGCTTGGTGTAACCTATTGCATGTGTTACTTTTCAGGTGTTCAAAGCAATGAATATTCCTCAGATCAGGAACCCGTCTTTGCCTCCTGTGAAGGAGCTGCCTGAAGCCTATCACGTGAAGATAGCTCTCCTTGGTGCAGGACCCGCAAGTATAAGTTGTGCTTCTTTCCTTGCTCGCCTGGGCTACTCAAACATCACCATATATGAAAAGCAGGAGTATGTTGGTGGCTTAAGGTAAAAAAAAAAAAAAAAAAAAAAAAAAAAAAGGCAACGAAAAGAAAAAGAAGAACACCCCAAATCCCTCCCCATCCCCCCCCCAAAAAAAGAGTATTTCAGAGTAAAGGAGGAAAAATAAATTCTTAATTGGAGAACTAATTTTTATTTAAATAACCTAGTATTCAGATTAAAGGAAATGCCTTTAAGGGCCACTTTAACTGAGATTTTGCCTATCTCCTAGATTCCTTTCATATGACCTCTAAAAAATTTTGTTCTATTCTTGCTATTAAATTAACACTTCAGAAAATTGTCAGGTACCATCTTCTGTGACCCAAAGCAGTTAAAACATGATGAAGTAGTTGTAGCCACATGAATTGAAATAATTAGTAGATATTTAAAATGCTTAAGAGGAATAGTAATTTAATGTAGAAATTTAAATGTAGAATGCTTTTAAGAACATCTTTAATAAATCCATTATGTCTACTTGGACTCTCAGCATTAGTAAACCATACTGTAAGCATGAAGTCAACCTTCCTTACCTAATTTCCACATTCACCAAATTGTGAATAAAAAAAATAGTTTTCAGTAAATACACAATTGTTAAGGCAGCTTTGTATCTTGTCTGTGTGGTAAACAAATAGTGATGGACCATGGTACATAGTGTCACGGCTTCTGTACCACAAGATGAATTTTTATCACCGTAATCTCTGGTATCTAAATGGTATCGAAAGTGTGTTGGAATTACTAAATATAAAAGAATATTTCAGAAAACCAAGTAGTGGATATTAGCCCACTTAAAATCAAATGACACATTTTGTGGTTGTATTCATACTGAAGAGGCAGTCAGAAGGGTGAGGCACTCGCCCTTCCCTCACTGCAGCATCCATGAAATCAATAGAGTTGACACCATTAATGAATTTGATCCATAATGTCATAATGTCAAATACTTATTCAGTGCTCTGGGAGGGAGAGAATCAGTGCTGGAAAAGTAGACCTGATTATGTGCATATTTTCTACTGAGGTTCCTATGTAATCTGTTTAATTATCTAGGTGTTAATACGTAGGCATTTAACTATATGAAACTCTCTTACTAGAGCTAGTTACTATTGAAATTTGAAATTTAGTATGTGAAACATTTATTCATGTAATGAAAACACATTATGTTTTTAGAAATACTGGATTTAAAATTAATTTACTTAAAAATGCTAAGACATAATGAGCTGTTCTTAACACTGAAACCTGAGCCACTGACAGATGAGACTCGTGTAAGATTCAGTAATATAATGCTGCTATTAATTCTGAGGGGAAAATAATACTGTGCTCCAGTTGCTTGTAGAATGACATAGTGCTTGCATATTTGAAGAACTGTGATTTTAAAGTGCAGTTTTTTAATTTGAATTTAAGATTAATTCTAGTCAGTTTTGTTCTATGGCAAAAAAGAATCTTTACTCTAGATTTTACTTGGCCTTTTGTTATCTTTCAATGGACAAGCAGTGCATTTTAAGTCTTTCTTGCTTTTCACTCTTAAAGAATACCTAATGATACTGCTCAAATTTAACTTCCATGCATTGTAGAAAGTTTCATGTGTGATTAAAGACATCAATTCCTTTTGTGCTTTCTTAATCTTGGAAGAGAAGGGAAGCTGACCTATGGCAACAGTCCATCCATTATTGCAGTTACAAGCCTCTGCAGTACCTCTTTTAACAAGTTTTAAGTTACTGATGGGTGTGTTTTCATGGCTTCCTAAACTACTGCAAATGGCTAACAAGCCTGAAATAATTTTGTATTCAGATTCAACTGTTTGACAAGGCAGTGCTTGGATACTTTTTACCCCTGTTGGGTATTTTTAACTAGGCAATCCCTTAACAAATATATAAAGATCGTAGCTATCGTGGATGGTATTCAGATTATTGAAAGCTTGTCTAGTAGTTACAGGTCCTGGATTTCTGAGATGTAATACTTACGTCTAGCATGAATCTGAACTTGCACATCTGCGCCTTATTTTTTTCTGTGCATAGATTTTCTTTCATTTCACTATTAGTGCAAATTAAATGCATTGTAGACACGAGCAGCTCATGTTCTTGCTTAGGGACACGCACTTCACCGTTTATGTTCCTGTCTATGTGACTCCCTCAGAACATACCAAAATTTTTTCTCTCCCTTGGCTAAAGGGATGATTCTTACACAAAAGTAATTCGGGATCACCAAGAAACACCAAGCACCTTTAACTGGGATAAGATTTGAGAAAGACGTGAATGTGTGTGACCAATCCAGAGTTCTGTGCTTCCCCCTGCTGCTCCTCCACCCTGTTTCCTTCTTCCTTTCTCTGTCTCTCTGACACTGCTGCTGCTGAAGGAAATTTAGCATAATTACTGATGTAGAGGTTGGCAGTTATAAAATATTTATTTTCTTGGTGAAGTGCATGCATGTTTCCGCACAGAACTATGTGTATCTGCACATGCATGTGTACTTATATTTGTATGTACATATTTGCAGGTATGCTCTGTAGCACAGAACTGTAAGTGTTTTTTTTTTAATAAGAACGAAAAATGTTTACAAATTGAGACAATGCATAATGCAGTTTAGGGCTCTTCTAAGAGGTAAGGAAATATCAGACCTTCAACAAATATGTATATGGTTTGTAAAATTGAAATTTCCTTTTTTAAATTAGATTTCTTTATTGAATCTCTTTTGCTGAATCATTCTGTTTTTCTCTCCCTCAGATGCTACTTTCCTTAGTGTGACCTGTGAAAGTTGCATTGTCATGATAGATTTGCTATGTCTAATATTTGAAGCACTTTTCATTTCTCACTGGTGAGAAAAGGTGCAAGTGGTCAGTATTAGAAATCATAAAAAGAAGGCACACTAACTTCTTTAATACTATAACTGAGATTGATGCAATTTGAAATAAATAAGATCATTCTGGTCTGCCAAAGTTAGATGTTAAAGGTGAAATGTTCAATAACAATATGTAAAATAAAGCTGGCATTAATCTCCTGTGCCAGTGCTTTGTTATGAAAATCATAGATGCAGTCATTTGACAACAGATTATGCTCTTAGAAGCTTAGAAACATTTGGGAAGATGCTTTACTTTCCTGCATATATTTTATCTTCATTGAATAAAAATGTTTAAAGGGAATTCATTGTGTTTACCTGTACAGTGCTTTGCAGGATGGTTTTTGAACTGGAATAGATAGGTGTAGTTCTGTTGGAGCGATAGGTCTATGTGAATGGATGTAAACTGGAATTCTGTACTGGCATTGCAGTTGTCCCATACAGTAAGCTTGTAGTGCCGGGAACTTAAAGATGTCATTACTGATCCTCTCCAAGAGAAATAACAGCAATTAATAATAAATAGTATGTCAAAAGCTGGACGTGAATCTAAGAGCTGATATAAAATCACTGACTTTGTACATTCTGAAACTTCATAAAAATTTAAGAAGTAGGAATGGAGGAGGATACAGCATTAATTGCAGTTACTCAAAATAACATATGCTACTTTTTAAATTTTGTTAAAATGTGATTCTTCCCTACTGAATATCTTAATGAATGACTACTGGAAGATTGCTTTGCGTTAAGTAGCCAAGAGATGTAGTCTTAAACATCTTAAGTTTGTTTGATGTTACGTGTTCCTTATGGTGGGCAAGAGTGGAGTCCAAGCTCTCTTGCATCTCCCCAGAATATCTGTTACCTGGTTACCTGTAAGTGTGGGCAGGATTGGCCACAAGGCACTGCATTCTTGGCCTGTGTTTTTAACCACTGAAAAAAATATGTTTTTTTGGCCACCCCTTACTCTCACAATTAAAAACATGAGATTCTGGCTTTGCCACGTTTCCAATCCAAGACATTAAATTTATCTTAAATGTGTGATATAAGTTTGCTGTTTAACAGCTACAAAAAAATCCTTTCTAATATCTTGAAATGTTTCACAAGCTTTTCTTTTTATTTTTTATTTCATTTTAGTACATCTGAAATCCCACAGTTCCGACTGCCATATGATGTAGTGAATTTTGAAGTTGAGCTTATGAAGGATCTTGGAGTGAAGGTAATGAAAAATATATCCTACCTATGTATAGCTCAGAGAAAAAAGAAGAGGAACTCTGGCAAAGATTAACAGCAAATGTCATGCACATTAGTAAAGAACAATTAAAAGCTACACTAGACAGAGGCAGGAAGATGCTTCCTCTTGCTCAGGGCATTTGTCTGTCTCCTGTCTGAATGCCTAGTTTGGAAAAGGGCAATCAATAGTTCTCATCTGGCATGCCTGCATGTGATTAATTGTCTGTAAGAAACAAATTCCTCAATTGCTTTAGGGGTTCAATGTAGCTATTAGAATGATTTGACTTTTTTTTTTTTTAATGGAGTTTTTTTATGCAAGTTTGGCACTATTTACAACACTTATATTTGACACTTCTCCCCTATCTGCTTCCTTCTCTCCAAGATTTTTCTTCATGGTTTATAATACAATCTTGCATCCAAGTTAATTTTTTGGCAAAATGCATAAAATCAAAGTGTTAACATGATCCTCTTAAAAATAGTAACAGTCATTCAGCTTTTTGGAATGCAAGAGCGATACATTATTCTGATAAATAGTGATGAGAATGTTTCTTTTCTGTTAATTTAGGGATTGAGCTGAAGATTTAGGTGGTGCTAACAACTACTGCACATTTTAAAAAGTTAGAAGGA
The DNA here is from genome assembly GCA_032353885.1 of Nothura maculosa. Lineage (NCBI taxonomy): Eukaryota > Metazoa > Chordata > Aves > Tinamiformes > Tinamidae > Nothura > Nothura maculosa. The sequence continues at coordinate 2,176,108 of JAUBOD010000901.1, read as the reverse complement.
GGAATGAATCACTGGATTGAATTTTTCAGTAGTAGAAGGGATAATAATGTATTGCTAACATGATGCTTCAGCATTCAGTCAAGCAAGAAATTCTTGGAATTGTTAATATTGGTTCATACTGTAAAGGCAGTAGACCGTTGTCATAAGACCCATGCTGATAACATGTAAAGAGGCTTTAAAGGCTAAAGATGTTTTTTTCCATCTTAATGATCACTTGCAACCGTTTAGAAGACTGACAGAAAGATAGTTATGTCGTGAATAGAGCTATAAATAGAGCACTGAAGCCATTTTAGACAAAAATTGCTGGCCATAGGCCCCTGGGAAGAGTCTTCAAAACTAATGAAGCTTCTCAAGGCTCTTTGTGTTGTGCCAAGGACTCCAGAATGCACAGGTAGGGCCACCATGTCATCCTGACCTGCACATCCTTGCTATTTCGAACTACAGCAGAGATGCTTGGTGTAAATCTGTTACTGAGTTCTGCTGTTGATGTGCAATTGACCCTTTGGTGAGTTTACTAGCAAAATACTGTAGCTTTATGCCTCTATAAGCTGCAAATACTTTCCTCTGTTTACTTAAAACATTTAAAATCTGTGGTGGAAGATGCTGTATTGTCTACATGCTCAGTAGTGCTGTTTATTCAAGTAATTCTATTGAAATTAGTAAGAATTAGTCAGGTGAATAAGGATTACAGAGATGGGCCCTAGGAGTATTATGAATCCCCACATAAAATAGTATTGCCATTTAAATTCCTTCATTAGGTTTTCATAGCATATGTAAACAATAGGATAAAAGAAAAAAAAACATAATGGCAATTTATAAAATGCATTTTGTTGCCAGCGAGGATGTAGTCTGTATTCAGGAAAGGATTACAGCTGTATGTGGCATTTGCACTTATGATATAAATTATACTAAATCTACAAATGAAAGAAAAAACAGCCGTTTAGTATGATGCACTGCATGTATTTGGTTTGCTGAACATAGGGCGGGCACTTTCCCTCATGGCAGCCTCGAAGCGCTGCACTCGCTCGACCTGCATGGTGACCACTCGAGGTGGGATTGCTGTGCAGGTTCCTGGAGCTCTACAGGGATTTTTCAACTTTTATTTGTTTGTTTTTGTTCTAAAGGTGACTGTTGCACCAAAGCATAGGTTTTGCAGGCAGGTTTAGCTTGCTGTTTCAGCTTAGCCTGGAAACCAAAGTAGCCTATGGTGACCCTTATACAAGGATGATGTGAAACTACCTTTTCCTGTATCTACTATGGACCAGATGCTTAAACAAGAGCCAGTCTGACCTTTTAAGTATGATTTGCGGGGGGAAAAAGAGTAATTTGCTTTGTTCTCCATAATATTCTCTGTGGTTTCAGTAGGCAGGACATGCGGGAAGTAGTTCTTGCATTATCAAATTAAAAGCCATAAATCTTCATGATTCTTTTAGGTTGTCTTTGGCAAAGGCCTTGCAATAGACGGAATGACGCTCCGTACCTTGAAAGAAGATGGTTACAAAGCAGTCTTTATTGGAATAGGTAAGAACAGCCCGTGCTCCTATGTTTTGTCGTCTTGAAACTGGATGACTATCTGAGAATCAATTGGGACTTGTATCTGCATTAATAGTATGATGTGTGACAGCTTTAGTCTGCTTTAAAAAAATACGGAAGAATACACTGAAAATTGTAAAAATAGGAACATAAAGCTACTGTCTTAATATAGCTATATTAAAATAGTGGTTAATTTTCATTTACATTCACATTTTACATTCACATTCGTAAGTAGGATGGTAATATAGCTGAATAGTTTATTATTTAAGTGGTTCAAAAGCGGATGAAGTGAAAAATTACTAGTAATTAATTGCCATATTGACATAAAGGACATAAAATCTCAATATTCAAATGTGAAAAACTTACTGTGCCCATGTAATTAGTGAGTCTATGTGTAATTCAGTGATGTCATGCATGATTGCTTTTTCTTTTCTCCATATAAAACATGTAGCCTATTTCAGATCGACTGTACTGAAATCTAATTATGGAGTGGGCTAACAAAATAAACTGACTTTGAGTTGTACTGAAACTGGCATCATAGGTCTGCTCTCACATGCTAAAAAAAGTCCTGCACCTGCCTGCAATTTGAATCATTGCTTCTTTTTAATGTTAGATTAGAATTGTTATCCATTTACAAGTATTTTGAAGTACAGCTGGACCCATCTTTACCATACGATAGGCATGTTGAGCAAGCACCGTCTACAGTTGGTATGAGGCTTAATGCTCTTTATTGATCTAGACGTTGCCTAAGTGAACATAATAGGGAACAAGTTGTCCAACTGTTCCTCCTTCCTATTATTGATTACAGAGATGTAATTCTTAGTACGGCGACAACTGTTGTTTACCATCTGGGTATGCTGTATAATAAGCTTTGCAAGTTCATTCTCTCATGTGATTAGAGTACAGACCATTGTGATTTATATAATGCTAAATCCTCATATTTTTAGACACCTTTGGTGCGGGCATTTCTTTTGGGTTATACTTTGATGATATTGCATGCATGGCACTGGACCAGCTTATCTTTATTGTTTTAATGTGCCTTTCAAAATGCTTTGTGAAAGCTCACAAATCAGGTAGGAATGCGTGAATAAACGTTCATTTTTCTCAGAATATAGCACTTAGGAGGAAGTGATCAATTATTACTGGAAAACCAATGCTTCCTGACTCAGAAATTGAAAACAACTTTGAGTTAATGGATATTCAAAATGACCAGTGAGTACTTTACACAGAGGAAAATTGGAGTATTTGGATTGTATATTTGAGTATATTTTCTGACCTTAATGAAACTATCCCAGTATAAAATACTTGGGTAAATATTTTTGTTAGTAAGGGGACAGAATCAAGACTTTAATAAACAAAAAGAAAGTTATTCAAAGAATAATTCTCCCCTACAGCACATGTTGCCTGAATGTGTTTGGAAACAGAGTATAAATGCTAATGAAGGATTATGTGTTCTACGCAGCGTTGGAAGCTATCATGCATTCGTGATGAGCTTGGCCTGTCCCTGCACTCCCAAGTGAGCTGCCTTGCACAGTGCTGTGTAAAAACACTGGCTGGTGCTGCTGGTCTTGCTTGCTGGTAGTGAAAGATGAGCGATCACTTGATGGCTTGTAGGCTCAGTTTTGGTTAATGCAGTAGAACGTTTATTAATCTCTCACCACTTTACTCCATTTTATTTTCTGTTCTTTGCATACTGAACAACCTTGTATTAAACAATTTTTAGGTGATAAATTTGCAGTGTGCTGTTGCGGGGAAGAGTTGTGAGAATTGTAGGGCTTTATTTTTCCGTAGCAATGCAAGTTTTGAAGATCATAAATTGATTAAGAAAAGGCAGAGTCTATCTGGTCAGGATATCTAATCCCTTTAGGTCACTGTTTGAAGCGTGCAAAAATGTTGTGTACTAGACCTGGAAATGATCAGATAGCCAGAGTGTGCCACCAGCCTTTGCAACTTGCACTGGCTCAGTTGGAGGGTAATCCCTTACCTCCATGCTCTTCTGCTCTGCATCCCAGCTTTCCACATGCGACATGACTGTGCATGAGGTTGAAGAGACTGATGAGGAGTATGAGGTTACAAGAATGAATGCTACTCTAACATAGATTATATGCAAACTTTTTTTTAAGATTTAATTCAATAGATATTTAAAAAATGATGACTGAGAATTAAAGGCAGGGCTTATGAATGATGCTTAAAAATGTCACTTTAAAATGTTCACAGTCCAGGTACAAATTTGGAGGTTTCTGTTATTATCCATAAACACTAATGAATAGGAATTACTTTTTCTTCAGTTGAAGTTTCAAGACTTTCAAACTAACCTCAAAAATTATGAGTAGGTAATGCATATTTTCTTTTCCAAATTCAGTAGATTACATTCAGTTTGTCTTACCTAAAATTGACTCTGCTTTGGATAAGAAATGTTTGTGAAGAATTTCGGTGAACAAGCTGACAAATCAGTTTCAAAATTTTATTGTTTAAAAAAAATTTTTTAAATCAATTGTTGCCTTATGTAAACACTGTAGAGACTGAGGGCAACAGAATGGGCAGGTTTAGTGTGAAAAGTATAGATGAATGATGGGGTGAGGGAAACATAATCCTCAGAGACAGCAACACAAGGCATGAAAGGGCATCTTGTGGAGAACAGAGTAGCCAGAGAACTTTACGTTACTATATCTCGTGGTTGATTTTGGAGTTGAATATTGTAAGATTTGCTCAGAAAATGTCTATGTCTGTGCAGCTCACTTGGCTGTCAGAGCAATGCAGAACTGGTAGACTTCTATTATTTTTCCCTCACGAATTTCGGTTAAATTATTCGCAAACCAAGACTCTGTCTTTGAAGAGTTCACAAAGAATTCTATAATCCTTTTGAAAGGGAAAACACAAAATATGTTTTTAATACAAATACTTAAATGAAAATGAATGACCCTAGTATTAAAAGTAAAGACATGTCTGAAAACTTCTAAAGAAGTTTATAGAAATGGTTAAAACCATAAATATTTTCTGTGCACATCTTAATGCAAACCTGTATACTTACTCTATAATGTTTTATTATTGTAAGGTTTTTATATAACATATGCATTCTCTTGCATATAAAGATCAGATAAAAATATATCTTCAAAGATGATTTCACAGGTTAAAAAATATGTGTGTGTGTGTGTGTGTGTGTGTGTATATATATTTATATATACAAAAAAATCCTAAGCCCACATTCCCAGAAATGACATAGGCGTCTCAGCTTGCCTATGTGTGTGTAGGCTTGCAACTGAACTGACAGACATAACCAGCTTACTAGTTAGCTACTCATTATAGCACAAATGCAGCTAGGAATGAAGCTTGCTTGTTTTTGTCCATCTTGTGATGCTGGATTGCTGAAGAGACAGTTTTATTGTATTAGGCTTGTCAGAGGTTCTACTACAAACTGAAAAATTATACATTATAAGAAAATATTGAGTAAATTCAAGCACAGCCTCTTTCTTGGGTATTCTAAAGAGTCTGCTGTCCTTGCAAGGGTTAAAGTGCTATATGAAAAGTAAAAATCCCTTGTGGAAGGAACCTTTGCAATAATTGCATTCGTTCATAGTTAATTAACATAGCATTTAAACAATAATATAATTAGATGATTTCATTGATTGGAATGAAATTACACACCTAAAAGGGAAATTAAAAGTCCAAGCGCTGATGTGCCTTTTTTTAACAACAAAACAAAAAAAAATCCTTGGGAGATTGATTTACTGTCTCTTCCCCAAAAAGTAAGTAATCTCCTCATGCCTGTTATTATCTTCTGATTAACTATGCAGTGCCACCTGGTGTGCAGATGGGAAGAATATTACACATCAAGAGCACTGTTCACACCCACCCACACAGATATAAACCTACGTGGCAAAAAGTGAACAGATGTTCATTTTGCTTGTGCTATAGGGAAAAATTGTGCATCTTACTCCTGATTCATAAACTAAATTTGGAGAACATGAAATCTGCATATGGGATCCGCAGGCTCATGGCCAACAAAGACATTTATGGAGGAATATGTTGTATTGAAAATTGTTCTCATTTCAGGTTATGTACAGATATTTTTGTTTGTTTTTCTGGTTTTGTTTTCCTTTGTATTGCTGAGTTTTCCTGTCTCCTCAATTGCTATTTCACTTATCACCTTCAAACAGTAAAGTTTAGAGGCAGAGTCATTTGAAACAATATCCAAGACCTATTTGTTGATTTGGCTGTATTTCAAAATAATGTTTTATGTTTCTTGTCTTTTGAGATGGTCTCTTAAATTATATCTCGGGCCTCTTGGCAAATGTAGATGAGCTGTTGTAGCATCTCAGATGGGATTAAACTACAAAGCATTGTGCAGCTTCAGGCCGTTAGGATCTGTAGTTCTGTTTTTGGAGTATTTTAGTTATGTTTTGTATTATTTTACAATATGTATGACTTTACATAAAGTCATTAGTATTTTGATACCTCATAAATGCTATGTTTTTTGCTGGAAGGAAGCTGAAGCCTAAAGATCAGATAAAACACAAAAGCGGGGGAAAAAAGTAACATATTCAAGGTAATGCAGGAAAGAATGATGTTGATGGAAACATGATTGCCTGGGTGCTCAAAATAAATGCATTTTTTAACTTGGTTCCTGAGTTACCTTTACTGATGTTGTAGATAAGTGTCAATGTTGTCATTGTCTCAGGACCTCATAAGGAGGATGTCTTCACTCAGGAGGTAAATGGTGACAGCAGTGGCCTAGTAGGCTTGAGGCCATTGAGTCTCCCTTATCTGTTAAAGGAGATCTAGTCTTAAACTTACCTTTATTCCCAGTGCACAGTCATTCCTGGAGATGAACGATGTACATACATCCAAGAGTTTTTGTGCTTCAGGCATCTTTTTCTACTACTGGCGTTTGTAATAATCTGTTTTTCTAGTTCTGTACTCTTCACTGCTGCTCTGGATGTTGGTGGAACAGTCATAGTACACATCAGAAGCGCTAGGCAGTTGAAAGCTTTCTGAGTTCGGATCACAAAACAGCTTATTTATTATTAATAGTCCTAGGACACTTTCAGAAAATACTAATAATCTGCCTTTGGGCATCCTTCAGTTATTCACTTGCAAATTACACAGACCTTCATGCTCTTATTTACTTATCTTTCCTACCAAAAAACTACTTAGCATAACAATCTCTACTGCACATGTTTTACAAAACTCTCTCCCGTCTCTTCCTAAGATGCAGGGCTGTTTCCCTGAAGAAATGCTCATCTAAACGTGATGACAAAATCAATTTTGTTCGTATTATTTTAGGACCAGTTAAATGCTTTACTATCTTGCAAGATGCATTCCTCTAAGATTGTTTAGCATGTTTTGGGGGAGATTTCAAGTCATACAGCTATCTGTAGATTAAAAAAAGAAAAAAATACTAGTTATGCTTCCGTAATTAATGTCATTCTTCCACATTACTAATAAGACTTTTACTTCCATACAGATAATCAGACTCAGAATTAACAATCATCCAAAATACGGCGTAGGTGTTAATTGGTGCTTTGCTGTTGACTTCACTTGAGCTTTTTGTCTCCTTTGTGGGAAAGGTGCATATGGACCAATACATATTTAATGCATGCAGATGTTTTTTGAAATGCTCTTTTGCCCGGTGTATATATATATATATATGGACTGATGCAACACCTAATTTAAACAATGGATTCAGAAGTGCTGCTGCTTTCCTTCGTGTTGGGATACCTCTGAGGGCAGTTAAAAAAAACAGGCTCGTTGGATTTCTTTTGGGCTGTGCAGAAATGGGAAAGGTATCAAAATCTCACTTGCTTCGTGCCAGCTCTTGGTGAGATGATGACCGATATATTTCCCTGCGCGTGATTAAGGTTCTGTGCAGCATGCCTCTGCAAAGTGGCATTTCAGAAGTATAATCTCCCTGAGTTGATATTCCTTTCACTGCCTGCTCAGCTGTGGGTGTGTTTGCTTCTTACATGAATTGATAAGACAAAACTTGGATGGGACTGCAGAAGTTGCTGTGCACTTTTTGCCCTGCTTCTTCACTGCTTCGTGTCTGCGTCCCTGTGTCTCCTACGTGGGCGAAGCTTCCATCTCACCCCACAGTTTCTTTATGTTTCTCAGTCGTCCTTCTCTGTCTTCATCACTGCATGATAGTCAGGCTTCTGTGGATACAGGAAGAGTTGAGTACGATCAAGGGCACTTTTCTCCTTTCAGAGAAATACTGGAAGCTGGTTTTGGTCCTTTCTGTACCTTGGAGCGCTCTCTAGGGCCTGCAGTAGCTCACATGGGATCCACAGCTCGGGGCAATCTGGGACCTGCAGCCCAGCCTTTCCTTGCCGCAGTCTATGCCAGAGGGATTCCCTGAATCTTTCCTTCAGGCTCACAGCGTTAATTGAACAGCTTCCAATTCCTAAGAAATTTTAGGAAATTTCTACTTGTCTTACCCATTACGACTTCAGTACTGCTGTCATGTAGTAGCTTCTGCTATCCTGAGGAAGCGCATGTGCTGCCTTCCAGCAATAGGACTGGCATTGGGCAATGATCTCTTGTTTTAATGGGATGATGGTCTTAATGTGTTTTTTAATGTCAACAAATATCTGAGAAGAAATTTTTAAATGGTCACTGTAGTAAATAACCTTTAACTGAGCTATGTATTTTGCAGCTGTATCTTGAATTTTGGGTTGATAGGGATTATTATCTAGACTTCTGAACCGGCTGTCATGGTCATGATGCTTGAAAAACTATTTTGCTTTTCTAATCTATACTTGTCTAAGATGGCAATCATATCATCTTTACTTTGATGTTGGAAATCACTGTATAAATACATGTGTTGATAATATTTACTACTGTGGTGTACAGGATTATGAAAAAGCATATGAATATAATACATTATCTGGAAATCTTTGAGAAGAAAGGTTAATATGTACACAGATATTTCTGGGGGTAGATGTGTATGTGTATGCTCTAAGCTTGAGGTGCAGTTGGATATTCCCTGTGTGTAAAGTCTCACAGGTAGTTCTCTGAGCACATTTTATAATACCCGACTGTATTGGGGATTTGGTCTTTTTTTGGAATAATGCTGATGTCACCAGCTGTGGAGTTTATGCAATAATTAAGATTCAGCATTTCTACTGTTACTGTTTTCAGTGATGAATGCTAAATTTACTGTAAGTTGTATAGACAATATTTAGAAGAGGAGAAAGCAGAAGGATGCTAAGTACACAGGATGTTCAAATAATGGTACTACAAATTGCATGCTTACCCAACAGAGGAAAATATTTTGCAAATATTGTCATTTATAATGTTTTCTTCCACAGGAAATCTTTTGGCTATTGTCCATTCGTTTTCTGGTGAATTGCAATAACCTTAGTGTGTAGGAAATGATCTTTCAGAGTTGAAATTCCATACATATTATATTGTATCATCCTTGTTTCTTTAGATAGATCTGTAACTGTGTGCTAGACTTCGTGCTAAAAATATAGGAAGCCAAACACAAACCACTTAGTGAAAAATTGTTTTAACAGTTAGCATGATGATTCACTGTTTCTTCTGACTCTTTGTTAATTAGGTTCATAAGAAGAAAATATTCAATAACAACGATCAAGAAGTCGATGAGTCTATGGAGTTAATACTGCAATTATAGTGATGTGAATAGTTAGAAAACAAACTTCTGTGCATTACTACATTTCTTAAGAATTATCAAGGTTCTGTGTTCCTAATTGTTTCACTAATGTAATGGAAAAAAAAATATCACTGCAGATTTCTAAGATTTTTTGGTTAGAAATAACTTGTTGCTTTGTGACTAATGATAAGAAGTGGTTGCTCATTTGTGTATGATGAGTGTTTTTAAATGGATCCTAACAGTTTAATAGGTAGTGAAATTGAAGTACCTGGTGGTGGTGATTTAAATTGCAGTGACATCATTAGCTGTTATCAAAGATCATTTCTCAAAAGTACAGTCTTTATAGGCTTTTCTCTAATGCATTGGATTTTTAAAAGAGAGCGTATCTTCTAAAACAAACAGTCTAATTTGATAGTTAGTGTATTGTTTAGCAGTTAGGCATTGAAAAACATTGCAAGTCATTTTTTCAATATGCAATTGATTCAGGTGAGTATTTATCTCCTCATAGGGGAACGTAGGCCAGCTTCTGCTATAATGATCTAATACAATTCTTAATTTTGCTGAGGAAAATGGGAGGTATATTTTTATATGGGAAAGATTTGCTAACTTTTTACAGAGTTAAATGATGATTGCTTGAAAAACAGAAATATTGCTAAAAAAAAAAAAAAAGTACATATTTAATCTCCCCTATAGCATTTTTTTCCATTTTATGTTGTCAGAGGCTCCCTAGTCAGATATGCTGCAACTGTGTTGTTGAAGAACTCTTCATGGCTGTGGAGAAATGACCAAAATACAAAGCATGGAGAGGAATGTCCTGAACGTTTTGTGCTGCTGAGATAGGAACCCAGGGGCAGGCAGAGCAACTTGGTGCCCCAAGGGAGGACTGTGGCTGCTGCCACCTCCATCATCCCTGTCCCTAGCATTAGCTTGGAGCACCAGAAATGGCTTGGCATGCCAAATGGGGCAGTGGGATCAAGACAGTAACACATCCCTGGCCACCCCCAAATTATAGGAATTACCTATTTACACCCAGGGTTTGAGTGCATGCCTGTTGATATTGAGGAAAAATTAGCAGAAATGGTGATGGTTGACCAGGGACAATATTGTGCAGGAAGTGTAAGATATACTCAGTTGTGGTATCCAGGCTAATCACTGGCATAAAGTTTCTGCCTGTTCTGTTGCTGTAGTAGCTGCTTGATAATAAAGCTTGGAGCTAATTTGCATTAATAAACTGATTTTTGCATCTTGGAATCTGAAGAAATCACCCCAAAAGTCACAAGGCTCCACTGTCTTTGGGCAGAGCATTTTCTGGAAAGCTCAGCAAAATTTTGAATCTTTGCCCCTTTTAAATCATAGGGACCTAAGAGGCTTAATATACCCACTGCATTGGCAAGCTGGTTTCTCAAATGCAAATTTGGGCCTTTGCATGTGCTGAATATGCCCTTTATTGTATTGAAGCATAGAAATACACACTGCAGCTCAGTCACTTCTGCGGACCTGCCGTGCTTGTGTGAATAGCACGTGGTTAATCAGCCTTGGAGACCGAATAATCACAGACAGGAGTGGGGTGTTCAACGTTCATTCACCAGAGGAAAGAACATGCAGGCAAAATGAGCTGCAGTTGCAGCAGGAGGTGGTGCTTGTTTTGACTTGGGACGAGTTTGTTGCTTTGAATTTTGCCTGTGGTTACTGACTGAGAACATGATATATCACAGTGTTCGTTGCGGGAAGCAGTGAGGTTTGGTGCTCCCCTGAACTTGAGATGGAGGCTCTGGCTATTGGCTTCAGGGGCCTTTCC
>JAUBOD010000901.1:2143764-2165065 GCA_032353885.1 Nothura maculosa | reverse complement strand
TTGCGGGAAGCAGTGAGGTTTGGTGCTCCCCTGAACTTGAGATGGAGGCTCTGGCTATTGGCTTCAGGGGCCTTTCCTGCTTTTGGTCTCCTTGGAGACTTTTGGGAAGTTCTTCCATATTCCATTCTCTCATATGGAAATAGTGAGACGTAGCACTAGAAGTTTAGTATAGTTACCCAATTGTATTCCAGTTCTCAAGTGTTCAAATGTTTCCTTAGTGGTAGAGAAATCTTTGTTCTGAGCCACCAGCAATTTCTGCACTCCTCTAATCTTTATTTTTCCTCCAGTATTTTCAAAACCATGTGCAGCAATGAAAATAACTGGTTAAATAGTGCAAACTGTATTTTATGAAAGGAATAATTGGCACTAGCCTGGCAATTTCTGGAGGATCACAAGGAGGATGAAAATGTTTATCACGTAACTTCACACTCACGTTGTACCACTTTCTTTAAGTTTTTCCCTATAGAGTTATGCTGTTAAAGACACACTATGTCTAACCTGGTGATTTCTGAAATGAAATTTTAATAATTTATCACAAATTTGAAAGGCATATCTCACATAATGCTTAATAAGGTTTATTTCATTTCAAATATGAATAGCTTATCTAGCTAAAGTTTGCTTACATGGTTACATTTTACTTACATGTTGGAAAAAAAAGCTTTGAAGTCAATGTGATTGCATTTATGGTGCCAATCTGAGGAGCAGTTTGACTTGTTTCTTTCACTTATCAAAAATAGGCCTCTGCTTATATAACACTCCTAAAATGCCTTGTAGTAAAATCTACCCCCTACAGTAGGGCTTTCCATATTTCTAATAAACATGCAGTAGTATAAGGGTCAGGGACTAACCAGTGAATTAAAGTCAAAACTCAAAATGAGGTGACTTTTCTGTTTAGCACCGGGCCCTGATAGAAACTGATAATGTTTGATTAATGAGCAGCAGCCTTGCAGTGGGTGAAAACATCTGTAAGAAATGATTTATTATTTCAAAGGTATTGGAAGCCTGCCGTATCTTGCAGATTTAACTGTGTGTGCCTGAATAAAATAAATGAGATGCAACATGTGAAAAATGAAAACACATTACTTGTAAAGGATGGTGTCACAAGCGGGGTATTTTTGTTCAAGCACACTTTGTCATGGGGATTTTTAATGTTGCTCTGAATACAAATCATTTAACTGGTTCATAAAATCAACTCAGTTGGAATTCTTGCATCTATCATCCAAGACAGAAATGAGGGTTAAATGTAATATGCTGGAACTTTTTTTAAATGTGTCTGTTTTGCATCATATACAGCTGTTTGAATGGCACATATTTTTTTTTTTAAAAAAGAAAAACCTCCTTTAAAAATGTGATAAAAATGGAAAAACTGTATTGATGCAATTTAAACCTTGAATACAGAAAAATTCCGTTAGGATTGTTGTATTCTGCTTAATTGCAGCTTTTTACATGCTGCATGATCATGGCCTTGCCTTGTGATTTGTAGTGCAGGAGATAGGATTTGTCCTTCAGCGTAGGATGTGAAAAGTTCTGTAAAATCAGTTGCTGCCTTAATGGAGGCAGGTGAAAAATGAAAAAGAAAGCCTATTACTGCTAAGTGAAATCTTGATTTTTTAAAAATAAAATGTAAATAATTTTTAATAAAAAGATTGCAGTTTTTAGTGAACTGCCTTCTAAGAAAAATACATCCCAGCTTATATGCTTAAGTAGGAGCTTTCCTTACTGATGTTCTCTAAAGCACTGAACACATTGAAGAAAATGGGAAAGACTTTTAACTCTTACTTCCCACATGTTATAAAATTGATTTGGTCACTGTCAACAGTTTGTAAAGTCATTAAAGGGCAATGTAATTAATGCTTGCAACAGTTGCTCTCCATATGTATGTGTGAACAAAGGTGTAATTATCCGTGCATTTGGAAGTGAGGAAGCACTGGCTGCTTGGCTTGTGCTTTTCCACGCTTGTGGATTAGGGATGAAGTTGCTCAGCAGCCTTTTCGGGTGTCCGTGGTGTAAGTGACCCATTTCTGTGAGTGCTGGTCCAGGATGGGGCCCTTGGTGCCACTCGGGGCTGTCCCCGAGTCCGGATCACGCGAAGCTGCCGGGGCTGCGGTCTCGCCCTGGGGAAGGTGCAGGGCTCTCAAACAGGCTGCGGTGCCGCCGCTCCGTGCCAGCCAAAATACCTTCTGATTTGGGGAATAACTAAGGTGGAGATTTTTCCACCCTGCTTTCCTGCTTCCACATTTTCTTGTCTTGTGCCAGAGCAGTAGTTGTGAAGTGCTGCTTTGCAATTGAAAATATTTGGAAATTTTGATATTTTCTGCTCCATAGTCTACAGTTATGTCCATATAGATCCTGGCTGCTTTCCTAATTTTTTGTTCAGACAGTTCGTATGAAATATTTTTCCTTGCTTACACACGTATAAGGTTCTTTGGGCTAGTTTAGTCAGAGAAGAGATGAGTGTTCCTGAGATAAAAAGAAGGTATAACCTGGTAAAGTTTTGCCTTTTTATTTGTAAAACTGGGTTGTATACCATATTCCCTGAATGTATTTGCACACTTTAATTTGACTATGGATTTTAGTGTATGGAAAGGCTGCATAGAAATCATATTATATTTAGTTACCTAAGGTGATCATTGTTTATTGGAAGATTTTTTAAAAAGCCTCTTAGATTTAATTCATGGCCTTTGTTTCCTTCACCTAACAGCCCTTTCTGCTCAGTTCTTTGCCTTGTTTTGATCTTATAGGCACTTCTATAGTGGGAGTTAAAGAGTAGGAAAAAAAAGCCTCTTTATCTTCAGTTCTCTTTTCATGTTTTCTCTGAAATAAAAGGAAGAGGAAATTAATCTTGTCCTCAGCCCCTGCCTTCAGCCAGTTCTTTAGGGTCTACGAGGAATGTCAAGGCTTTGAGTTGAAGTCTCTCTTGTTCGTGTAGTAGTTGGCTCCTCTTCTTACTGGGCCCTAGAAGTTATTTTTCTAAGATGTGCTTGACAGTCAAAGCATTATGAAAGCAGAGGGCATCTGGTTTTAGTGACACAAAATTTCATCAAATAGAACTCCCGCAGTGATAGTAACTCCCTCTCTTTCATGTGGAGGCCACAAACTGACTACTTGAAAGGAGCCACCTTTCAGCCTGCAAGTTGAGTGGAATTAGAGCCACCTGCCACCCATGAGGTCTCAGGACTGTCTCTGCTGCAGGTGTTGGCATGGCAAATGTATGGAAGAACAGCTGGACACTTAAGTCCTCCGAGCTGTAGCAGGGTCCAGGCCGTTGTATGTTTTGGGGGACAGACTTAAGCGATAGTCAGAACTCAGTGATGTCTGGCAACCAAGATGAAACTTTGGAGGTTTCCTTTATAAAGTATATACATATGAAAAAACAAAGCTTTCTGCATTTCCTTGTTACCTACAACGAGGAAGCTGATATTAGTAACAAGATGTGAAAGAATTTGGAGTTTAGTGTGGTATGATCACAAAAGCAAATCAGGTTTGATTCTAAAAAGCTGCTCTTCTGCAGTTTGAGATGGAGTATGTCAAAAAAAAAAAAAAAGTAAACCATGGAAGTGTGTGGATTGCTGAGAGAAAATGGAGCCAGTCATGGCTTTATTCCATGTCAGAGCATGACTGATAAAGACAAGGACAAAAGAATGTTGACTTCTCTATCAGAACTTCAATTTCTGTTTTTGTTTCTTTTTCAGCTTCAAGTACATGAGAAAAGCTGTAGTACATCTTTCTTAGGTAGATCTTCTAATACCGGTTTTTCTTGTGGTGTTTAACAATTACCTCCAAATTGAACTGGCTAACGAAGTTATAGAAGGCATCTAAACTACCGTGGTATTAAGTTTCAGACTAGGAACAGAACTGGTTAGTGCTGTGGTCTTATGACAACAGTCCAGGTTTCGCAAAGGATCTGCTGAAATTTTTGCATGCAATATATTCTTTTGTTGTGCTTTTTCTTTAGTAACTTTTTATTTAAAAGTGCAAAATAAAACATGTAAGTTTGAAGAATGAGAATTCTTATCTTGTCCACCAAAGTTATTACCAAAGCAGTTAATGGAAATTGTGTGCTTTGCATCTAGTATTTGGCCCAGGTTAAATCTGTACAAACTTTTAAACCTATGTTATTACTCAGTATTAACAGCAGGATCCGTGCCTGGCCTTTTGTGTAAACGCAGAAAGAAAAAGTGAATAGCAGACCTCATGGTAACTTGTTTTTACAGTCCTGAAGAGGAGCAGCACGAAGTAAATTCTCCCAGGAGTGCTAATATAGACAAGCAAAAAGCCAAGTGTCTCAGAGTGAAAAGGACAAATTCTTTCTCCAGTTAGATGCACAAAAAAACCAATCTTGGGAGTTCCTAGGACCCCACAGAGAGCTGAACTTGTCTGAAGGCGCAGCTCCAGTTAAGTGGGTCAGAAGCTGAGGCGGCAGAATAGGAAGCAGAGAGTGTGATTGAAGTGTAGACATCATAAGCTTTGTTCAGACCAAAGGAGCATTTAGTACCTTTCTCTTGAGTTGGTCAGAAGTAGAGTTAACTAAGTGGCAGGCCTTTCCTCATGCCACATGTGCCTTAGCGAGGTGTGGGAGAGGAATTCCACACCCACATCACTGTCCTCTAGCGCAACACGTGCTCTGCAAAGGGCATGTTCTGTCTTCCCTTCCTGGGAATGAGACAAGCCAAATACCCTTCAGCTTTCATCTCTTGGAAGGTGCTCCCAACTACTGCTCTTGCCTTACAAAAGTGTAGAGGGCACTCTCTGGTTTCTTTACATCTACTGGTAGAGAAAGGCCAAAGCCTGATATGAGTTTCTCCTTACCATTTGTACCTTTTTCAAGATGGGGGCAGTTCTGTTTAGGTCTATAAGCAGGGGAAAGGAACACTGCCCAGGTTATTGGAAAGACCTAGAAGCATCCAAGTCCAATGTGTTCTATACAGCACAAGCCCATCTTACTGATTGAGACACCTTTCCTGCTGTGTACTTAATCTGAACAAATTGAAGCCATTTCTCATGTTTTAATTATGGAATACTATGGCCTGGTCATGTGACAAATTTTATATTCATGAAAATGGAGGGAACAAAATCTTTTAGGCTTGTTGCAAGATCCTTCTTGAAACTTTTTCCCTTTTCTTATATATATGTATTTTCTATCATCATTTTAAAATTTAAAAAAAAATTCAAACTCACTCTTCCATGCGTGCATGGAAATGAATGTTTAGTTGTGAGTCTCCTTATTTACACAGGGGGTAATTCCCCAAGCAAGTAGTATTCACAGATTTTTTTTTTTTAGTGCCATCATCTTAGCTGACGTGTTACCCATACTCAAAGGTCCCATATTCAAGCCAATGTTATTTTCAAAAAATGCTGCTTTGGGATCCTTCTACTGCCATCACAGTTTTCTGAGGAAGTTATAGTTAAATCCTGGATAGTAAACTACAGTATACAAGAATTATGAACTTATGCTTTGAAACTGTTCATTATGTCATCGTGTGCTTTTAAAATCCTAGTTTTGTTCCTGTTCTTCAGCAGGGATGGAAGTGTAAGTAGCAGTATGACTAATTATCTTTGCATCCATTTATCACTAAATAAACCTCACACAAGACAGCAAGATTGTTTACTTAAGCAGTATAATGCTGGGAATGGAAGATAGCTCTAGAACATAGGATTACATTGCCAGAATGGCACTATTTATTAAGCTATGATAACGCTAATGTTCGTCTTTGATGTATAGCATGTGCGACTTCAGCTGAACTTGTAGAGAGCCTTAAGGATGTTTCATTGAACATTTAGTATGGCAGCAAGCCAGAATACATTTAGCCTAAACCCAGATGACAGGTTCGTAATGAGGTAGTGATTGATGACCACTACTTCCGTATGAAAACCTGCTTGATATGCTGGGGGGGAAATGCATTGCCAGCTCTTTTCATTTCACTCCCTCTGTATTAGTTATTCTTACAGTAGGAAAGCAGCACTGGCTGCTAGTTATTCAACCCTGGTTTCACTTTTAGATGAAAATTGAGTACTCAGCTGAGATTTTAGAAACACAGCCCTATGGCTGTAGTTGTGAGTAATTCAAATCTTAAATTCAATTTTTTTAAAAAATTTTCATCAAAAATAATTGCAATTATGTTATTTATTAAAAAAAACCAAAAAATAGCTACAATATTCTTATTACCTGCCTTCTGTAATTTTGTAAGCCTTGTGCTTCACCTCTTTGCATCTAAAAAGTATTACTTTCCCATCTAATATAAAAGGAAAAACTAGGCCCAAAGGTTGTAAATCACTGCTCAGGCAAACAGGCCGGAACAAAAGACCAGGGTTTACTCTGCCCAGTCTTTCTGATTGCTTTGCTCTGTGCTGCTTAATGACTGATGGACAAATGGTTATCCTGCTCACTAGGAAGGATATTTAAGCCGTGTCCTCTGCCACATTTCTAGGTGATATCTGGATTAGCAGTGTGAAAGTTAGAAAGACTGTAGGGATTATTCATAGCTGTGTGTGTTCAGGCAGGGTATATATTAATGTCCCCAAAGCTGCAGAATAACTAATGTGGTAACGTTAAGGAGTGGTTACATCACCCATGGATGCGACTAAGGGCACGAGGGCAGCATAAATATCCCATGTCAGAAGTTGCTCATTATTAGTGTTTTCCTAGGCAGAAGTATTTCTTGCTCAGGAATGGATGAGGAAGCCAGTCATCTCAACTGGACTGCCATTGCTTTCCCTGGGAGCAAAATCATGAGTGACAAACTAGGATCAGCAGTGGCATTAAGAGCTAAAGATGATGATACTGGGCCCATATGTGGGTGAAGGGGTGACCTATTCCATTTCCTTTCGAAAGATTGTAAGGGAAGAAAGGCAAATGGTCTGACCATGGTGTACGTGTGATTATGGTGTGTTGAAAAAAGGGCCTTGAACCCAAATGAGGGAGGCAGTGTTTCTGAGGTTTACTGATGTTTTCTTAGGAATATTTTAATTTATATTGTCAAATGTTCCTAATTACATATTAACTGTCCTTAATTGAGATTACCACATTTTGTTTCTTAATGACAAGTCACAGGAAAATGGCATATCCATTGATTTTTTGCTTCATTCCTGGAAAGACCTTAATTTTAACAACCAGTGGCATATGAGGACATAGTCTTGGGGTGGAGATTAGTGACCATATGGTGGTGTTGCTTATACACTGGAAAACCAACTATTTACTGTAAAATCTGCCTCAAATTTCTGTACACAAAGCAGAGACTTCTACTTGGTTTGTTTCCATAACAACATACAAAACAACATCAATCACATATAGGAGAGCTCCACACTCCATAATTAGGGATACAGTTTTAAGGAGTGTGGGAGAAGTTGTCTAAAAGGGTTTTATGTTAAAAACATTGTCAGGCCTTGTTCTCACAATCTCATGCACACATTTCGCTTTCCACGTGTAGGTAGTTCTGCTGACTTTGGAAGTTATGTCTCCACGGCACTGATGCCGTTGCTGGAATGACTGTAGTCGTGTCGTGCTCTGTCCCCGAGTGACTGCTGTGTGACTGGGTTTGCATGGTGGGGAGCTCGCTGTGCCTGTCTGGTGAGCAAATCTGCCTTGGGTTACCTCACCAGAACGAGGGGAAATGTTGGCATTAGGACAGCCTATGATGACATTGTAGAGAAGTGACAGCAGGACAGACCTACCTAAAGGTCTTTATGCAAGAGATGCATAGCTTGCTTGTGCAGAATGTTAAGCCAGTGGTGGAGGTGCCGTGTTCACACTCGGTTTGGTATAGCAGGCAGTGGAAGATATTGCTGTGGGCAGCTGTTAGAACATGCCAGCTTCTTCACTCAGCCAGTTCCACAGCCCTGTTAATCTCCTCTGGCAACCAGCAAATTGAAAAAAAAAAGAGTTGAAAATCATTGTATGGGATACGCAGCTACTCTGGCAGAGTAGCTCTTTTTACTGCTCTGCTAGGAAAAAGCTTCCTTGTTCTATTCATGGTTGGTTTGTTTGTTTTTTAATACATTATTTAGTTTGCAAAGAATTGACCCCAAATGCTGGAAGTTCTGTTGGATTTTTGGGGGAGAGGAAGACAATGATGCAACTAGTCAATGAGAAAACACTTTTTCCAGAGCTCCCCATGGCTGATAAAGCCTGGTGCCTGAAGGCAGGCGGTGCTAGAGTCTGGTAGGTTTGCAGCTGCTCCCGGGGCACTGTTGGCAGAAGGAGCCCATGGAGAAAGGCTGAAGGGAAGGAATGGGCAGACAGGGAGTCAGAATTGGAAGACGCAACTAGATAAAAGGGAGACAAACAACAAAAATGTCGTATCCACAAGGAAATAAAACTGAAGAAGTTATGCAAGTATAAAGGATGGAAATTAAATGTAACAATGCATAAACTAAAAAAGAAACAAAAAAAGACTCATGGAAGAAAAATGAGCAATGTGTGTAAACTGATAAAAATGAAAGCGATGACAACAAAGCAGAAAGCTCATACAGTCTTTAGTTACTCTTTCAAAAGTTTCTATATAGAAACATAATATAGATATATTTCTCTTTACAAAAGAGAAGATCAATCAAATAGGTATGTTTTAATGAATTTAGATCTTTTCTATTCTTTGTAAGTTATTATTTCAAAATAGATAACAGTTAAAAAGGTAAAGTAAGTAAAAAGGTATTTAGTAAAAAGGTGAATAAAGTTAAAAAATGTTTGAAAATATCACTTCTGACTGGTGTACTGTTGTAAGCTGAAAAACAGGAAAATGTGTATTTCAAAGAGTTTTGTAGTGATCTTAATTACCTTTGACAGCTGGAAGAATAAGCATATTATTATGCCAGCCAGTATACTGTTTATTTCAAAAACATAATTAAATCATAGCTAAAGTTGCTAGGTGGTAGGTAAGAGAAGATGCATAATTAGATAAGTTTTTTAAAAATCAATTAGTGGAAACTTAAGTAATCATGAAGGAAAGTTGCCATTGTCTGCACTGACACCAACTGACCACCTCATTCAAAGAGAGTTCATTAAAGAGGCCCCAGCCTTTCTGCTTCTGCAGCTGAACTCCTCGTGCTCCGTGGGTAGGTACCGGAAACAAGGAGGCTTCTAATTAGGTGCTAATTCTGCTTTGCTCTTAGCAGAACCCTTTGAGGTCCTGACTCCTGTTTTTTTTCTTTTTTCTTTTTTTTTAATATTAGCATTCACATGTTATTCCTGTGGACAGACCGTGTAGCTGCCCAGCTTAGCAATTATTGATACTCTGTAAGCCGTTCTACCTGTGTCCACTGTATTAGAGGTCACTGGCAAAATAGTATGAACTAGCATGGCCTGGGAATGTAGTTCAACTCCTGGAAACAAGAGCTGCAGAAGTCAGTACTTCACAGGAATCAATAGGAAAGGGCTGAAAAGGGAAGGTGTGGAGCTGCTGGTGCCTGGGGCAGGTGCTGTCCTCGCAGCAGAGGTGAAGAGAGCAGCTCTGTGCTGCCTGGGCCTGTTGGAAGGTCTCCGGTGGCACCAGTTGCTCAGCCTGTCTGCTCGGATGCCCCTGTTCTCCCTTGGCCTCTGTGGCTGGACTGGCTGCCACTCTGGTGGTGCAGGTTGTCCTTGCGAGGTGGCAGTCCCCTAGAGGCCTCCAGCCCTTCAGTGTCTGTGGATTTTAGCTGCTTTTCATACAGCTTCCCATTAATCCCTTGTGAAATGCAGCCATTTTCCATGGCACTATGTGTAACTTTGTCAGCATCTCGCTGTGTTGCCTGGCCCATCGGGCAGTTCCTCATGTAATGTCCAGCAGTCCCCCGGCCTGGCTTCATTAACTATTGCAGGCCTCATCAGCAGCCTGCTCATCAGCAGCCTCATCAGCAGCCCGCAGCCCTTCGTGGCCTCTCTCATCACTGACAGTCTCCCAACCCTGTAACATCTTTGTTTAATTGTTCAATATGATTAAACGCCATGAGTAGTAAATGGTGTTGGGTGGTCTGAACACTGAACCATTCTGGCGTAGCTTTTTGGTGGAAACAGTAAGCTCCAGCTGTGGAGTTTGAGAAGGGTCTGTGCTTTGGAGGCCTAACTCTCACTTGCGGTTGTCAGGGCCCTCCCGCAGCCACCATAGCCTGGCAGGGATCCTGGGAGCAGCTAGCACGTCCGTCTGTCTGTCCGTCCGACTGCGATGCCGCCAGCGGGCAGGGTGCTTCAGAGCCAGTCCTGCGCCCACTGCACGTGGGGAATTGTGGAGCCAACCTTCATTCTGCCATTGCATTAGGTACTAACTAGTCTGCATATTTCCCTGGCTAGAATAATTCTGATTACCAAAGATCTCCTGTTCTAGCCTTTCTAAATCCCATTGCAGGAATGCCCAAGAGCCATCGCTATCTGCTTCTCATGTATGGTCCCTAAGCAAATCACTTAAATTTCTTTGCACATCTGTAAAGCGGGATAAATGCTTATCTGTTATCCAGATATTCTGAGGACTGACTGTCTGTGTAGCACCTTGAAAACAGAAAGCACTACAAACACTAAGTGCTATTTATTACTCTTGGTATCAAAATAACTCATGCAGCCAAGCGTAGAGTATAGCTTGCTGTCTGCTAAACCCATTTGCATTTCTACATGCAGTGAGAATGGGAAGGTGTTGCTGTAATCCCCCAGCCTTCATTTTCTGAATTTTATGTCTCTTGCAGTACAGCCAGGAATTCTGCATGCTGCATTTGTTATACATTTAATTACAAAGCTTCAGGAATTTTAAATACCTGTTTTTTTTTCTTTTATTTTGCAGTGTCCTGACATTGCATTTAAGGCATCTTTCTCAGTGCTGCATTTTCTGAGCATTTCGTTGTCTGCTTTTCTCTTTCTAAAACAATCCGTGTTTTTAAGTCATTTTAGTTGAATGTATTAATTACCCTTAATTGATATCCCTCTGTTTTGTGGCACCTGTGTGTTTGGGAGCCTTGGTTTCAGCACAGTGTTCTATTTGTGTAAATGATTTAATGAATAAATCACTAAATATTCAAGTCCAGCAAATCTCTCCCATCATGCATTGATATTAATATTTTAATCTTAAAATATTGCATTTAGAAATAGTTTTGTTACTTGATTTTTGAATAGCTTGTTCATTTGTATGTTCTTTTTCCTTTATGTTAAATTGATGATAGAGGTAACTATGAAAAATGTGGCTCTCATATGTATGTAAATGTCTGCTCAGCATTTGCCTGTAGACTTGAGAGGTTTTATAGTCCTAATCCCTCCCAAAATAAATATGGGAGCGTGAGCTCTTGTGAAGACCTTCATTTGCAGGTATGGCTCTTTTTGTGGGCATGTGCTTGCAGATGTGACTTCGGTCCACAACTATCAAGTTGATCATTTTCATCACATTTATGCTACCTTTATACAGAATGTTGATTTTGTATTTGCCTACATTAGTGAATACATGTTTTCTATTTGCATAATATACAATAACCCAAGAGAAAGTGGTGGTTTCCAGAACATATGGGTAGATGTAGTTAGTAGAGGATTCTGTTTATCGTAGTCTCTTCATTTTTTGTACGACCTGTTGCTGCTAAGGTTAATTACAGTCATTCTGTGGCAAGTGTTCAGACAGGGAAAGTCTAGTTTTATATATGAAGCAAAACTAGCTTAAGTTTTTTTTTAAATATTGTTTCTTGCTTGGTATAACTGTTTTGGGGAGGCCAAACTCCTGAAAGACAACTTTGTTGACGTATGATGTATGACTGGATATTTGTGTGGATTTAAGGGGCTCCCAGCATAGCAGAGAATTGTGGCTGCAAGATGACTGTGACCTGCTTTCCATCAGCGACAGTAGAAGTGATATCAGAGAAGAGTTTATTTTTTTCAGTATTAAACCCATCTATAACTATAGCTAGTGATATTTAAGAAGTTTCTTTCAAATGCTAATATTCGCTGAGAACAGAGGAAAATTGCAGTAAGATTTTGACTGAATCTTTAAAGTCTTTGACGTTTCTTAACTGTCTTGTGCAATCTGTGTGCACAAGCCTTGTCTGAGTTGTACAAGCATGCATGTTTACTGTCTGTTGCCCTCTAGGGTACTTTTGTTTAAGCTCTAAACAGCATTTTATCAAATCTTGTATTTTTATGAATATATAATATTTACAATATTAAATATTGAATACTGACTTGTGTTGACACAAGTTTTCTTTCAGTTTTACAATTGCAGTGCTGCAGTGAATAACTGTCCTCAGTTGTTATTTAAGTTCTGTAGAGGTTGTGAAACATTTATGATAAAGGATATAGCCAGAAAGGGGCAGGGACATTTATTTAGCACAAAGGAATGGGAAATAGTCTCTATGCTTTTTTGATACATTAATTAGCCTTTGAAAGCTTTATAGCTGAGTGCTTGCAAATATTCGGTGGCACGTGATGCTGACATAAACACCTTAATTTCTGAAGGGGTGCCAAAAATCAGGCTCACTGAAATAAAAACAATTTGGGGAGGTTACTATAATTTATTAGCTCAGAATAAAGCAGCTGACATAATCACCTGACATAATTAAACATAAATAAACACCTGACATAATCACCTTAATGCTGCCGAAGGTGCTGCATTTCTGTATTGGCTTCTCTCTGGTTTGATCCAAGCATAGTGGAGGGCCTAACGCTGCAGAGGATTAAGTATTTTAGCTTCCTTGTTAACCATGAGCAGCCTCTTTCAGCCAGTGCCCAGCACACCCACCAGGAAGGTCTAGCACTGCACACACAGCAAAAGGTGTCTTGGCCATGCACAGACATTACATCCTAGAAACAGGATGGAGTATTAAAATTAGTTTAGTCTGTATTTGTTGGTGTTAGAGCAGATCCCCCAAGCCCTTGGTCATTTTTAAGTTGTTGTCTCTTATATTGCTGCTTTATTCTGAGCTAATAAATTATAGTAACCTCCCCAAATTGTTTTTATTTCAGTGAGCCTGATTTTGGCACCCCTTCAGAAGCCTCGCTTCAGTCTACCTCCCGAGGATTATTAGAAAAGCTTCCTTTGCTAGAACAGCCAATTTCTACATCTGGCAAAAGCGAAATCTCTTTTAAAAAGAGAGAATAGCACAACCCCTTTTTAAAATTTATGCTGGTGACATTGGGTTTAGGGTTTTGAAAATAATTTGAGGAACAGATTTACATGCTAGAGAAATCTGTGAGCAAATTGAAAGTGTTGTTTAGGATTCATAGAGGAACAAAATGCATACTTCATCCCTAACATAATTTGTCTTGAGGTTTATGAAATAATTTTTCATCAGATTAAAATATTTAAGGTAATTAAAGATAGTTTACTATTTAATAAACAATGTGTTTTGTGACTTCATTAAGTATACTGCCTTCCTTAATTGTAGTGGTCCAAAGGTTGTCAGTGAACTGTGCATTGACTGCGGAGATAATAATGATTTTATATGGTAATAATTTTTAAATGAATAACTCATGTAGTTTTCCAGCCACATGGGGAAAATAATTTACATTCCTAAAGCTTACTTTAGCATTAACCCCTTTGCTTTAGGAGAGTGGATATCCTCGTGTAAAATGCTCATTTGTTTTACATTAGCGCTAATGCAAGCATGTAGGACCCACTGGTGTGAAAGGATTAAAAGCAGCAGCATTAGACAAGCATGAACATTTCAGAGAGAAATCTTTGTTAGAGGGCCCTATTGGGACCGTGTAACTTGATTTTCTATTTATTGATCAGATGCTTCTTGTTTTTGTTACTATTCGAAGCTCTACTGGGAGAGAGAGTCTTGCAGCTGTAGGATTCTAACTACAGAAATAGGCACCAGGATGGTTTTCAAGACTCTGCTCATTGTTCATGCAACTGCCCTAACATTTGCATGGGTCAAATGCTTGTGTCAGAGAAGCCCATGCCCTCCTGGGAGTGCTCACACCCAATCTGAGACGCTTGGCTCATTAGCTGAGACACTGATGTTAAATAATGCTTCATGTAAAACAATATATGCTGGTGTTGAGTAAGGATCTCAGGTTTTTATGGTGGATAACTGAGAAAACTTGGAGAACTTCATGGCTGTTCTTTCTACTGTTGCCCTGTGCTCAGAGGTGTTTAGGTCAAAATACAGGCTGGCTTAATTATTCCCAACATGCACAGCTGATCTCCTTGTGTCCTACCGTATCATGTTAAGAGGGTATTTACATAAAACCTCTTGCTGCAGCCCCTATTTAAAGGAAAGGCAGATAAATATGTGCTTAATGATAAGGACACTGATGTGAAGTGGGTAAGTGACCTCAGCAAGGAAGATTATTGACCCTCCAGCACGTTACAAGAATGAGATGTTTGTTGCCGCGTACTGATACGCAGCATGTGGCAATCTGAGAAGATAAACCTCTGACAAGGGCTGCTTGCCATTCACCTGCAATTACAAAGCTCCGTACGCTGCTTTTCTTAGTTGATCCTAAATGCTGGATCATTATCATGCAGAAAACGTCCCTTCAAAATGTTGCTTTAAAGAAATGAGTAAGAAAGTCTTCTCAAATGTTTTGATAGATGATTCATTGCATTGGAGCTGCTGTCGAGGAGCCGATACAGTCAACCCTATAAATATGCAGTTACAAGAGCTGTGGAAACACGCGTTCTGGTAGCGTGACAGACTCGAAAGGCACCTTTTCTGTGGTTTCTGAAGTTGCTTTCTTCCTGTTCTACCTTCAGATGCACATGTCTAATTAAACTAATTGGTTGACAAATTTGCCTTCTTTTAAATAAAATTAGTTCCGAGGTAGGAGAACAAAGACTATCAGAAACCCAAATTACTCTTTATTTCCATAATAATTGTTTCATTTTAACAGAGCAGAACTAGGCTTTATTACTTGTAGGGGAGTTCTGTTTAATTTACTATATATGACATTTTTCCAGAAGGAATGGATGTTGGCAGTCTATTTATAAACCTTTAAACAAAATGATTATAATGGACTCGCTGATCCCCACCTTACCTATCATGGCACTAATGGATACAGCTGTAATGAATAACTGCTACCTGATAGCATTTTAACAGAGAGCGCTTTCCTTAAGCCATCACATGTGTATTTCCCTGTATTGTGTATTGTCTTCTGAAGACCCCAAATGCGCTGAGGGTAATGAGAAAGAATGAGAGCTTCGATGTATTCTTTCCTTGAACGGCTGGTTGTATTAAATCCACTGCTCTCTGTGCAGACCTACAAATCTATAACATCCTTCCGAGATGAATTTGGAAGCGAGGGGCTGCATTCTTGTATTCTTGGTCCAGAGATTAAAATTGATCACAGGAAACACAAGGGAGCAGGTTGTACTATCACAGCTCAATGTGGTTAACTAGGATAGTGCCTGGCTGCCGTTCTACTTAACTGCGCATACAGGTTACAAATATTATTGATTGTAAGGGTCAGTGGAGGCTGCAGGGGGTTATGCTGCTTGATGCTATTCAGTAATTTTTAAGGGACAAGAGCTATGAACCCTCATAGCAGCTGGGACAGGTACAGTTTAAATCTGACAAATGGAGATTTATGTTTGTGCGAGCTGGCAAAGCCCTTCAGGTAGAAATAATAAATGGAAATTTGATAGGTTGTTTTATCATAGGTCAAATAACGTGCTGTAGGAGAAGGGAAAAAAGGATTTAATTATTACCTTTTCATCCGAATGCACTGATGATAGGTTTTTAGTCATAGATTTGTGCTGCAAAAAAATGAATAGTGTTTAGAATTCTTTTTGTGAGACATTATTTTAAAGTATATGTAGAGATGGTATACCTGAAGTGATGCAGAAATTCAGCGTAGGTGGAACAATATGGAAGTAATTACTGAATAATCTCCATGGCATCTTTTTGTTCTTCCATGTGGACAAAACTGCTGTACTAATATTCTGAGGTAAAATAATGTAATATGTTATAATAAGATTTACAGGAATGGGAAACAATATTTGTTTCTGATACTGAAATTTCATTTAAATAATTATTCAGTAATTCAGTAGCGCTTGGAAAACATTGCTGTTTTATACTCTAGACTAGTTTAGAAATATGTGTGTATGCGTGTAAAAGATTTGGATGAAATCTCGTTACATTTTAAAAGTAGAAATAATGAGGGAGTGAAACATTCTGTGACTTAGTATTTAGTATGTGGGAGCTTCCACCCAAATAAGTAGCATTTATGAATATTTGAGACAAATATAGTTATTATACAGTGCAAAGCTGTAATTAATGCATTCTACTGTTTTATAGTCACCGTATTTGACTGGAATTCAGCATGTTGTGGAAATGGCATGCAGCAGTGCAGTAGTGCCAGGTTTAAGAGAAGTGACTATGGGTAAATATTTCTGTAATTCTCCTCTGTACTATTTTTTAAACTTTAGGAGAAAAAGATAAAAATCAGAGCTTATATTTGTTATACATTAGTAATATCCAACTCTCATATTGCTTTGTTAAAAGTATAGGACATGATTGTGCAAGTGGTGTTGTCTCAGCCTCCCTGCAACTGCCTCCCTGTGCAGTGGCTGAGATCTGACCAAAGGCTCTTGTTCCAGAGTATTCACTTAATCGTTCCCAGTATGATTTCACAAGATGAATTTGTTGCCACTGATAGATGGTCAACATTTGTTTTGCAGTGGAGTCCATGATATTTTGTTTGGATGCCAACAAAGCATTTGTGGTCTCTTTCTTCTTAAATGTTTTCTGTCAGATTAAAGCTCATCCTACTTCCTGCATATTTGCTATGTGTAGCTTTTTCAAGATTTTTTCCAACTGTTTTGAAAATAAAGCTTAACGAGAAGTATACCTTTCTAGGCCAACGCTTCATTTTCCCTTTGCACAAATTCTCATTGGCTTTGTGCCCTGTGCCAGGCTGGCTGCCTATTAACTGGACACATTAGACAGGTATGCTGTAATTAACCTGTTTGGGTAAGGTTCCTCTCATAAAAAGCCTTTGTAGTATTTCCCCTTCTTGTTTTTACTTTTCTTACTAGAAGTCTACTGTCCCCAAATCATCTTTCTCTCTCCAGTTTCTTTTGCTGTTACTTGTACATATTCAGATGTGCCACACTGCATCAGAATCTCCTTTCAGGATATTGCTGCTTCTGAGACGGGGATTGTTGTGTGTGTTTTTCGAGTTTGGTGACAGGCAATCCCCAAGGAGACGATCTTGCTTTTCTGGCCAGTTCCCTTACGCACCATTTACTGAACAGGAGGAAATAGCAGGGCCGGTTTCTGCTCCTTTAGTGTGGGGCTGGGTATTGCACTGACAAATAGTATCTGGCTGGTGTCTGGAGGAAATACGGCCCCCTGGGTCTTTCCTTTGGCAGGTTAGTGTTCAGAACATGCTTGTAGAAGGAAGAGAGAAAGGAAATGACAACATTAGCATGTCAAATCTTAAAACTTCAGCACCCCTGCTATGCCAGTTCAAGGATGCTCCTGAGTAACGACAGCTTGTCCCAGTTGTGAGAAGTGACCGAGATTCCAATCGGGACTGAAAATCCAGTCAGGCTCTATTTTAAGTAGACTGGAGAAAGCTCATTTTCTGGGCGGAATGGCATATTTTTGTTAGAGATGGATTTGGCTGAAACTACTAAATGCCGTTTTGCTAGTGACCTTTTCAGATTTCTAGCCAGTTGTAATAAATATTGCTAAGATGACATAAGAACGTTTTGCAGCAATATTCCACTTTATTTTTTACAGCAGATGTTCCGCAGTTATTCTGTATTACAATGTACAGAACTCTTATATTCCACAAGTCAAGATGCATAACAAACTGTTTCGGTATCTTATGTCTTGCAATAAACAGTAGTGGGCAGAACAGAACCCAGGGGAAGGTAAGCAGACTTCTGCATTCATCCTTTCCTGTGATGAGGTTTACTTGGTTGGAATCGTTCCATTTCAGCACAGTCTTTGAAAGGGACTTCCTTTTAACCTACTGGCATCCTCACTTTGACTATTATTTGGAATATGGGCGGCATTAAATATTACCCTCTAACCTGAGAAGAAATAGGAGAATTGTCATTTGCTCCTTACTTTCGGAAAGTGTCTATTTTTGTCCAGGCTTATATCACTTCTTCAAGAGTATTCTTTAAAAAACTTGGTTCCAAAAATGCATAGCACTTCTGTATACTTCTGTCCCGAGGTATGCAATTTAAAGGAATGCTTTTAAGAGTAAATGCTGAGCTCTCCCTGATAGTTAAGTCTTTGGCACTTATCTGGATTGCAAAACCACCACACTGCTTTTTCAGATCTTTGCTTAATCATCCTGAAACACCCCAGTGATTTTCAGTAAAATACATTAGCCCAGTGATGCTGCTGCGTTACTCCAATAATACTCCAAGTAGAGGACCAGGTCCCCTGTGTCGATAGGAGTGGAATTACTGAGAACAAATAAGGCTACAAGTGGGCTGTGGAAGATAGGCAAAACCTTGGAAAAAAATAGACTAATTATAAAATCAGAGCAAGACTTTATTTTTAGATTTAATGGACCTAAAAAGAAATAATTTGCCTTTGGGCATTTCGCTCTGTAGGGAGGTCAAGTTGGTCTGATCATGGGATTGCTAAATGCTGTGAGAACTGACCATAAGGCTGCGTGGTTTGTAATTCAAGTTACTGTACATTTTAGTATGTAATCTGACAATTGCCTGTGGATCTCATTGATAGATTTGAGGACCTCCTTTCACATATTTGCAGGCAGTGCTCATCCTAACATGAGGGGAAGAGAGCAGTAACCCAGGTGTCCTTTCCTATAAACAAAACTCTTAGCCATCATTAGGGAATTACTCTTATGGACCTCGCAAATATACCCTGTTCCAAAGTAAAGAAATCATTAATAAAAAATAGTAAAAAAGAGCAGTTATATTACAAAATAAATCTACAAGGCTTACAAAGAAAACAAATTTGAAAGAGCCACCTGCTGTGGAGATGAGGCAGTAATCTCAACAGCAGGAAATAAACGGAGAAGAGAAAAATACAAAAGCATAGACATTAAAAAAGTAATTAAAACACTTATCTCCATCGACATACATAACAAACAAAAAAAAATCAACCACCTAGAAAACATACTCTATTGAACCTCATAACAGGAAGAAACAAAGCTGCCATCATTGAAAAAGCATTTTGTGGAAAATGAGAGAGATATAAGCCTCAAAAGTATTTACTAATGTGTTAATCACTCACGGACTGACCTTGAGAGGAGCTGAGCACCTGCAGAGCATTGCAACTTTGCTGAGAGTTTCATCTGTCAGCACCAAGCCTTTAGAAAGGTGCAGGGAGCAGCTCTTCAGCTACCAGTGGCTTTCAGGTCCCGTTCTGGTGTCTGTCGTAGCGTGAATGGAAATGGTGGAAACGGAAGCGGCTGCGGGACAGCGGAGGCGCCCGTGCGCGTCACTCTTTGCACTAGACCTACACAAGGAGCGGAATACAAGTAGGGAAGACTAAATCTGTTGGTTAAGAGGATATAGTTTCAATGTGATCTTTCAAGAAAATAATGTACTTAAAATTCATGGGCCAGTTCATACAATTCATGGATTGTGTGACATAGAATAAAACTCCTTTATATACATAGATTTTGATCTCCACTTTGCCAGACCACAAACCAGACTTGTTGAAGAAGAACAGATCATTCAGGAATATTAAAGGGTGCCTATGTACTTTAAATTTACAATATGTTCCCTTCTTCTTCTGTCAGGCACTTTTGTAATCATCCTCTGACCATAAGCTACCTGCATCCATTAGACTTTTGCTAAGTCAGAATGTTATCAGACACTGTTACGTCTGAAATAATTTTATATGGAAACACAAGGAACAAGTTGGAAAGATCTGTGCATAAAAGGGCAGGGAGACTGTACAAAACAGGTATGTTAGCCTTTCCTGCTATTAGGAAGGACACATTCAGAATGGAAATGGTGAATTTAGAAATTAGTTTTAAAACACATCAGCTTTAAGCCATTGAAACATGGAGTTTTGCTTCCGCTTTCCAGCTTGGGGCAATAGCAGCAACAATTCCTCTTTTACCTTTGCTGACTGAAGTGGTGACAAGCCTTGATTTCCGTGCTGCAGCGGCCGGCTGGCCGAGGTGCATTGCTCTTGGGGCCAGTCCCTTCCCTGTGCGTGTGTCACTGCAGCCACTGCTTCTGGGGCTGGGCTGCAAGGGAGGGTGAAAGAAAACTCTAAGAGGACTCCCTGTAAATAAAGATCATGAACTTGGCACTTCTGGATGGGCAAATTAGCATGCATGAGTATTATGTGAGAACAAAGAATCAATTGTGATATATAAATATATGCATATGCTTTAAATATATGTATGTATACATACATGTATATGTATGTAGATATCTTGAGAGCTTTGGCTGTGGAAGGCAGTGGTTTTATAGCAGCCTGCTCCTTGCACAGCTGCTTGCAGAGTCCATCAGAGTGGCCCTGGCAGAGCTGGGTTTTTAGGCTGTCGTTCACTGCCAGCAAATGCTATAATTGTTAGTACCAGACCTTAGTATGGGTTAAAGACTTGAGAGCTGCAGATTGTTTCAGGACAGGAAATACCAAATAATAAATAAAAGCCTTTAGATGGCTTGCAGGTGAGTTTGGAGAAACGAGAACTGACTAAAACTCATGTGAGTGTAAAAGCAAGAACGAGCTCATGTTTTTCTAAGCATTTTTTTCTTGAGTGGCTCCTGGCTATGTTGTACTAGTGGGTGAACTCCCTCTTTCTAAAGGATCTCTTTAATTCATCTTTAAAGGGTATTTCTCTTGGATGGAGAATGGTCTCAAAATAATTTATATTGTGGGTCATTATTTTGACCTAAATTCTCTCTTTAATAGATGACTTTATTTTTTAATTTTTTTCTTCTGTAAAACTGTTTGCTCTACACCAAATCTTTTCTCTATAGCTGTTTTGTTTTTGGTTCTTCAAATGTTCTCTCTCCTGGGAGGTTGTTGGCTATTTATGAATATTTGATCTGTCTGTAAAGCCTACTTCTGTCAGGTACCTGTTTATTATGAAATAGTGTCTCACTAAAGTGGATCTCACCAGTTCTTGATCCTTCTCAGTCTGTCCTTTTCTATCTGCCTCTTTCTGAGCTGTGCTAGTAGCTTTTATAACTTACTCATTTGTCCTTTTTAATGAAATAAATGTAATCAGTAGCAGAGCAAATAATAATGCAGCAAGGGCAATAATAATGCACATTATAATCTAGTAGAACTTATAGTGGATACTTAGCAAAGAGCTTGAAACTCTGCCAGATGGTTATAGGTACACAAGAGAAATCCTTTGCATTTTCTTCAGATGAAAATGTTGCAAAATTGGATTTCCTGCAGTTTCCTGCAAAATACTAGTATAAATAGCAGGAAATGCTACTTATATTGGCTCCTGCTTTGTGTG
>JAUBOD010000901.1:2118848-2143664 GCA_032353885.1 Nothura maculosa | reverse complement strand
AACTTTCAGTACTATTAAAAGCATACCGGTGATCTGCACATTGTAAGCATGAAGATGATACGGGCATTTGCAGTGTTCCTTTAGCAAGCTTCACACCTGAGGTTTGTGAAAGTGCTTGTATTGAGAAGGTTTGGAGAATGCTTATGTAATGTGAACATATTTTTGCCATTACAGTTTCTCCTGTAATTCTGATTGCTTTAAAATGTCTATTTTAGGTTTACCAGAACCGAACCGAGACAGTATGTTCCAAGGACTGAGAATGGATCAAGGATTCTACACATCAAAAGACTTTCTACCTTTGGTGGCAATGGCAAGTAAACCAGGTGTGTGATGATACGTAATTATGCTCTGTAAGTCATTAGATGTTTCTGATATGTCAAAATGCACAGCAGCAAATGTCAAAATAACATACAGCAGCACATGGAATTATGAAACACCTCCCAAAGAGCAGGTCTTGGGCAGGATTTCCTCCTGATGATCTACAGCCTAAGGAGAGTGGTCCGCATGGTCAATCACAGAGATTGCAAAGTAAATAAAGATACATTATATAAATAAAAGCACACGACAGTTTGTTTCCCTGTTAAGTTTTGTTTGTTATATATTCAAAAGCCATCATAACCTTCTTCTGTAAATTATTATTGTGATATAAATGTCATATAGTGAATATAAGGTGGTCTTGAAATGATCTGACATTGAACGAAGTGTTCCGCTCTGGAAAGTGGCTGATTTTACCCAAGGCAGAATGATTCTATATCAGTCATGCTGTCTGTTTTGCAGATATGCTTAAGGAAGCACTAGTCTCTTACCTAAAGGACAGTCTAAGGACTCAGGATTCCTCGGGATAGGATAATAGAGGCCTAATAACACGCAGTTCCACAGACAAGAAATACAATCTTGCTTTTTACTTTTATGTTCTTTTGAGTGCGGATTTGCCCGAGTTTGCTATACCAGAAGCTCCGTTGCTGCTTTTGGTGGCCCTAAATGCCAGGTCATGGGCCCCCACACAGATGCATCACAGGGACCTGTTGATTTCTATACCACACTCATTCATGGTATAGATTTCTCAAAGTATTAATGAAGTATGTAGAGTTTTTTGATATATATTCAGTGCTGTATGTGGTCCTCCACGTAGGACCACATATTTAAGCACATGTACCTTTTTTGTCTACAAACTGGATTTCTTTGGATCATCTGGAAACTTTAGCATCAAATAGAGCTGCCTGTTTATTTAATAGACTTTCTGCAAACAGTATCTTGAAGTATTTATGTCTTACGGAAAATGAATTATTCTGCAAATCAAGCTTACTACCTCCTTAAAGAAAATATTTAGAAAGGGAAATTCTATCTGTTGCGTGTCCCATCTCTTTGCTGTTTTGATCTAATAGTTTATTTTTGTCTGGTTCTGTGAGCTTAAATGAGTTGGGAGGAAAGGCTACTTTGAAGAAATGACTACAAAGAAACAGATTGAGAATATGTACAATAAAACATTTGTTGATTAACAAAGGAAAAGTAAATCCTCCTAAACAATCTCCCTTGTATTAGTTTGTCTAAAAATACTTTACAGAATTCTGTATGAGCATGCCAAACTCATGTACTTTGTTTTCTGCCTGCATAAGTGTCTATAGTACTGGAATCACCATCTTGGAAAATGCTGTGTAGTTTACTCCCTATTTGCCAGTATTTTATATACTAAGTCTACAATGAAAAAAAAATACAAATAGCAAAGAAATCCCCTTTCTGCCTGAAAGTAATAGAGTTCAATGTCATTGTTGCTATTGTCTGTTAATTACCAAACTGAGTGGTAGGATGTCTATTCTCCTTCCATTTATCTATGTGAATTTAAGGCATGGTATCCTTGAACTAGATACTGAGTTTTTTTTGCAATTGTGTTTGGAAAATCTCCTAGGGATATAGCAGGATACTCAGAGCAGTAGAGTGCGGTGGTTATATAGTCAGCTTAACCTTTTGTGATTTAAATTATTGGAGGTTCATTGAGAAAATATCTTTAGACTTTGTTATTTTTAAAATTACAATAATTTGTCTAATCAACAGTTATGTTTAAACTGATGAAGTGCAGTCAAGTCCATGCAGTCCACATAAGTCAATTTTACTCTAGAATTTCTTGTGTGAATCATCAAAAAGAGACAAAGATTAACAAATATGTAATGTCATTGTTCTCTTGATGTAGCTTTTTGCAAACACAGTTCTACAAACAACAGTTTGTAGAAAACTATTATAGATTAAGCATTTTCTTCCAGTGGAAGATAGAAGAATTATGTAAGAGTACTTTCTGCCTCAGCCAGCTGTCACAGAGAATAGCTTCTAAGAACCCTGTCTTAGTTGCAGTACTGACAATGCCTTGCAGAGAGGTGTGGCTAAGGAGAAGCAAGTTTGAGAAACGATTACTCAAAGCTTTCAACATCCTCTCCCTTCCTCCCACAAAAAAAAAAGAAAGAAAAAGAAAGAAAAAGAAAAGAAAGAAATGCAGAGTATTATTGGTATTATAGTTCAGGCTCTCTTGTTGTTGTTAATGGGGAAAGAAGTGCATGAGAGGAGTTTAACTTTTGAGTAAAAAGATGTTACAAAGCTAACCTGGCAGGACCTCAGGCTTACTAGTGTGTTGGAGCTTATATCCTTCTCAGACAGAAAGGTGCTGCCTCTTAACGATACTGACTAGGAAATTATGTATATGAGTGTATCTTAAAAACGGGAATAAAACTGTCTTTCAGTGAAGCACAATAATTTGATAGTGACACTGCATGCTTGGAAACTGAAAGATGCAATTTTACACTGCTTTGTGTAAAAGTATCTTTTAAGCTGTCATGCAGAAACGGTTTCTCTTCTTGAAAATGGGGTTTTCCTTTCATCTTCCAGGGATGTGTGCCTGTCACTCTCCATTGCCATCAATACGTGGAACTGTGATAGTACTCGGGGCAGGAGACACTGCCTTTGACTGTGCAACATCTGCCTTGCGCTGTGGAGCCCATCGCGTGTTTGTGGTGTTCAGAAAGGGATTCAGTAACATCAGGGCTGTCCCAGAAGAGGTAAAAGTGAATAATAGCATATATGAAAAAATATTGATTGTTAATCTTATTTTTTCTGTAGGGCTAAAAACTGTGCTCTGTAGGTACTTAAAATATATCTACTAAACTTTTCTTAAAAAAACCCACAAACTAATTTTAAACTGTAAATGTTTATTAAAGGAACGGTTGTATTTATAGCTCTGTATAGATCATTTTTCTCTATTGTACGCATACTCTCCACTGTAAAGTCAAAGCAATGCACTCGCAAGCAGGGAGGTGGGATTTCTTATAAATTAGAAAACAGGAAATTGTTAAACTTCTGGAAGAAATCCAGAAATGAAACATTTCCAAATTAAAGCAGTCATATGGTATTGTAGGTGACTCTTCAGGTCATAGGTCCTTGAATGAAATTTTCTGCCTGCTACGTAGTGAATGTCAGTGATCATATCATTGTCTTGGGAATCTATAAAATTTTTAAGAAAATTATTACAGTGATTTCGTTTGTGAATCCCTGCCAATGGCAATGAAGCCGTGTTATACATCACATATTTCAGTGGTTAATCTGCTTTTTAGTTTGGCTTTGCACTTTGGCATTTCTCCCTACATCTGCATATCTTGAACTTGACTTGGCCTTTCAGTATATCTGTATTACTACAGGAGGAACTTTTTTTTTTAATTGGGTGGTCTGTTTACGTTGTAATTTATTTTGGGGCTTACTTTACACTCCTGTGTAATTTCAGTAACAAGAAATCTAATATATCTTCATCATGGAATGAAGGGAATTTAGTTCTCTGTTTCAAGACTGTGAATATCTTGTAGAACTTAAACAAAGGGAATAGAAAAGCTTAAAAAGGAACAGAGAGTCTCTTGCTGCATAATTTACTTCAGTTTCTGTTGCGCTTCACATTTCTAGACACAGATAATGAGGTTCTGGAAGGCATTGCAATGAAGACATTAGTGTGCTTTACAGATTCTTACTAAGCAAGAGTCAGTCATTGCAGTGTGCCCAGGTCTTTGTTAGCAGCCTATGTCAGTTCTTAAAAATCACTGAAGTACCTACTGACCGAGTCGCACAGTGGCTGTAAAAGTTGTAAAATCAAAATAGCTTGAACTAGAAGTGGCCACACAAGAATGGTGTCAGATAGGATATTTGATGTACAAAAGTAGTACGTCATATGTCACATAAATACACGCAGTCAAGTCCCGAAGATGTTCCTCCAACAAAATGCTGCTTGATTTCAGCAGGGATTTTACCTTATCAGCCTAAGATTCAGAAAATCGTAAGTCTTTCTTGTCACTCAGAAAGCTATTTCTAACACATGGTATTCAATATGTGATAACAAATCCACCTTAAAATTGCAGGGAACGCTGATCTCGTCATCTTAATTAATATTGGGCTTCCGTAAAAAAAAGCAAACATGGTTGCATAACGTAAATCTTTTCCCCTTAAAGGATATGTTAAAACTAACAGGGAATGGAAAGAAAAAAATCTATCAGAAAAATATTTCCATTGTAAATCTGCTTAGTGTCACTGTGTAGAAGCGATTGATTCAACAGCACTGAAGACTCTGAAATTGATGTTAAGATGACTACCAGTATGCCATAGAGAGATGCATTCCACTAAATAAGAATATCTAGTGGCATCATGAGTCAAAACTTGCTATGAAAACAAAACGATATTTCAGATTATTTCCTTTTATTCTACAGATGGAACTTGCAAAAGAGGAGAAATGTGAATTTCTGCCTTTTCTCTCCCCTCGAAAAGTGGTTCTTCGAGGTGAACAAATTGTTGCTATGGAGTTTGTTCGAACTGAACAAGATGAAGATGGAAATTGGAAGGAAGATGAGGATCAGGTTGTCCGCCTGAAAGCTGATGTGGTGATCAGTGCCTTTGGTTCGATTTTAAGTGAAGCTAAAGGTAAAGCTAACTAATGCATTGTGAAACTGCTGATTTTTGTTTTAGCTGCAGCCATTTCAAAACTGGAAACTGAAGTATTTTATTACAAAATTATCAAGAGAAAAATATCTTCTTCACTTTCCTAAGAGTTGTCTCTAGACAAATGTATATAATGAATTACTTAATGTACAAAAATTATTAGTTATCTGAAGTTAGCAGCAAATTATTGTCTAGCTTGAGACTTAAGAAGATCTTTTTAGTGACTGAAGTCTTAGAAAGTGCAGAACTGCTTTGTGAAAAGTCCTTTTATATTCTTTCAGCATCGAGAAGACTCTGAAATCCTGAGTGACAATTTTCTATTTAAATTTTCTATTTAAAACTTGATTGTAAGACATGTTCAGCTGTTGTACCATATTTCTTTTTGCCAGCATCTTACAAATGCTTCTTCCTCCTAAATAACATTGCTATTGAATTAATTAGCGTACTATATTTCACCTGCCAGAGAAGGTTACTCTCCACAGATGTGATGTGTAATGTGGCATCACTAACTACTGAACAAGTCCCTGTCATAGCATGTAAAGCACATGCCATGGTACTTGGGAAACCCCATAATGAGGCTGGAGGGTTGACATCTCAGAAAACATGCCAGGATCTGCAGAACCGGAGTGTCAGCTTCACTAATTATTACTAAACAAAGGAGAAAAGTAAATAAGTTCTGTCAAGGATAAGAGTAAGCAAAAGATTACAACATTTAGAAAGAGGGCTACAAAAACAACAGCAAAAATATATGTAAATATTTATATATTCTAATCTTCTGTTTTTTCCCCAGTCAACTAAGGGATAGTTCCTGCCCTTTGACAGTTTTGTGAAATGAGTCTTCAGGGGTTACACAGCTTGTGACTGTTGGTCTTATTCACAAAAATCTATTTGTCCTGTAGTTATACCTTTTAAAGCAAAAGGGTGAGTCTGATTTACAGACCTCTCTGAATCTCACCACATAGAGTAGGAACCCAGATTAAAGATATAGTGGCTCAGTACACTTCTTGTTTTCCTCTCAGTTTAAATGGCATATCAAAGAATGAACCTAGGGATTTATTCTAGGCTCAATAATTAACTTGAGAGAAACTCATTATGCTGCAACTTTAATCTAAGCTGTGAAATCTTTTTTTGCCTATTGAATTAAGCAAGAATTAGGACAAAATCATTATTCTGATTTAGCTGGTCTGAGTACCACTAATTTTTTATACATATGCAGGAGGACTATGGCTTCTCTTCTGTATAAAGCATTTGTTACATTCCCCTATACTTGTCTAACCCTCACTATTTATTGTACTTTACAAGTTTTGACCTTAGAAACAGTTGCATCATTCCATAGTAAAGATAAAGAAATTGGCACAGAGATGTTATTTCAGAGACATAACAAGGTTTATAGATGTAACAGCAAAAAACCTCAAAGAGTGTGAGTACAACTAAGAACATGAGAACTGAGCAGAATTCACTCCGTTTTCCCCCTCTGACACTAGGTTGGTTATAAAGATTTTGCACACATGCATCAAGGAGTTGTAAGTAAAAGCTGTGGACCCAGCAGAAGGCCGACTGAAATAAACAGATCCTCAGTGTGGAGGTGCTCATCAAGGTTAGGTTCTGAAGGCCTTAGTGATCCGTATGCTTTCCTCTCCAGGGCACAGTCGTGCCACGCACTTACTGTGTGACACGTTGTGTGGGCATGAGCACTCTGATACAGGTCATGTGTAAATGTGGCAGTTGGACACTATTTCTCTCAGTGCAAAAGGATTTTCAAAAATTCCTGTCCTAATGTGGTTTCCATGTTTTTCTGTCTAAACCCTCTGTTTGAAAGGTCTCTGGGAAGATTTTCTAAAACCTCAGCAGTAAATCAAATGTTAGGCCCTCTAATCAGTGTATTTGATGAACTTCATAGATTGTATGGTGAAGGAGGAGCTCTGCTTGGGTTGACTGTGGAGTTGCCCTGTTTGGAGAGGTAGGGTGCAGCAATTTAAAAGACTCTTTTTTTCTTTTTTTTTTTTTTTTTTGTCAGCCTCAGGTTAGGACTAGGCATCTTCCAGAGGGACCTTCCGACTTGAATTTTTCTTTGCCGATGACTCAGATTCAGGCTGATTAAACATGTTAATTGGTGCTCATACAAAGAGCTCTATCAATTGACCTAATTCGTAAGACACCTCTGGGAACTGCGAATGCAGTATTGCTGTTGGCTAGGCTAGCAGAACCTGTTTGGTTTTAGTACTGTTAAATGCTGATGTTATTGATGCAAGAGTAAAAATAAAATAAAGAGCAATAAGGGTTAAAATAAGACTTTAGTCCCAATTTGGAGAAAGTCTTCAGGATAGCCTTGACACGCATATTTGAAGTTCTTCTTAATAAGCACATTGCTGTCTTGAGCAGAAGTGGACCATAGATTAGAAAGCTATTTCCACTCTATTATTCTCATCGGGATACTTCTTCTTCTTGCATAGTAACGATTAAATTTGCAGCTGAGGTTCGTTACTCTCATGGTAGATATTTAGACTTCTTTGTTTTATTAAAATAAAATGTTAATTATGTTTTAAGCAACAGTTCTATAAGTATTCATCCTCCCATTGGGAATCATATAAATGCATCATTAATTACCAAAAAAACTCTCTTTTCCTAAGTCCATCTTATGCTCAGGAACCTGCTAACAGAGCTGCAGAGTTGCCCTCTAGGCTGTTTTTAATAAACTGACACTTACTAAAACCAGTTAAAAAAAAAACTTTAAATCAAACCACTGGAAATAGAGGAAGAGAAATACTTCACTTGTTGAAAAAGAAAGATTTTGCAACCACAAACTGCTTTTTTTTTTTTTTTACTGCATGTTTTACTGAAGCCTTCAAGTCATAACTGACCCATGCAAAGAGCTACAAAAAAAATTGCACCTTCCCTCATCTTCTTGCTCTTTTTCTTGGTTTGTGATTTTGGAGCCCTGCAGTATGAAATAGCACTGTTGGTTTGTTCTGATTTGATTTATTTTTGTATATTTCTGAGGAGAGCCCACACTTCTCATGAAGAAATCATGAGAAATGATATGCCTGTCCAAAACATACTGCAAAACTTTGAGTCTTTTTAGTGGGCAGCAGTAGAGAGGATCTACTTCCATGTTCCAGGACTCTCATGAGTTTTAGCATGCAAACATCCACTTTATTTTCCGTAAGAGATGAAAAAGAGGAATGCCAAAAATAAATAAAATATGAATATTTTTATATTTTGGTTGTAGTTATTTGTTACATGACAAGTGAAGGCCCCAAGGAGGCCTCCACAGGGAGCGGGGAGCGGGGAGCTGCTTTTCACACCCTTGCTGGGCAGCCGGGTGGCTCTGGCCCTCGATCCCTGGAGTCTTGAGCGATGTGAAGCAGGAAGCAGAGCCAGGCTGAGGCCCAGCTGAGACCATCCGGGCTCTCCCTCTTGGCACAGCCTCCCACTCACGATGCTGTTAGCCCTCATACTGCTCTGGACTGCTATGTAAGGGCAGATTGTATGGGTTTGGCAAATTCCTACAGAATTGGGTAGGAGTTTTCCTGCTGAGTCACTCGGAGTAGGACTTTCCACCCAAAATAGCTTTACTGAATGGATTGAGTGCAGCAGCTCCACAATCTGCAACGATTGCCAGTCTCCAAAGGCTGGCGTGGCTCCCTCAGAAGCTGCAGAGCCATCTTAGTTCACAGCAGAAACGCAGCCCTTCCTGAGGGGCACCAGCGCAGGCTCCTCGCTAGCCCTGTGCGGGACGGGCCCTGTGCGCCCGGCAGGGAGCCTGTGGGCTGGGGCCTCTGCCGCTCTCGAGGCCGGAGCCTCTGCTGCTCTCTCCATGGAACCACTTTGGTGCCGGGAAGCATCCCAGGAGCGAGGAAGAGGCTGGGAGATGGGATGGCGCCCACCTTCCTCCACAGGGCCTTTGGACCGGGCAGCCTGAGCAGTGAGGCCACTGGGGCAGGCGGAAGCGGGAGCTTTACATCAGTGTTTAAGGAACATACAGTATAGTGTGTTTTTTCCTCTTTTCCCTGAAGTAATGCTACTATTCACTGTAAAAAAGTCTCTAAGATGGATATCAAAAATAACATTAATGAGCTACTAAAGCCAAAATTACAGGAACTTATGAAATTGGTTAAACATAAAAACCATTAAACTGTTTATTGAAGCTTCACAGATATACTGCAGTTAATGAGCATTTCTGCTATTTAAATAAGCCCAAATTGAACACACATTACATGGATACATAATTAGTCATGGCAGTCAAACACACACAGACTCACTATTAAAGCTTTATTTGAGGAATCTTTTCCATTTGATTTGTTTTGTTAA
The DNA here is from genome assembly GCA_032353885.1 of Nothura maculosa. Taxonomy (NCBI): domain Eukaryota; kingdom Metazoa; phylum Chordata; class Aves; order Tinamiformes; family Tinamidae; genus Nothura; species Nothura maculosa. Next base: position 2,134,394 of record JAUBOD010000901.1, on the reverse strand, counting down.
TTAAAATATTTTTTCTGTATTCACTTATATTTTAATATTGTTTTTGCAAGTGCTGTAATTTGCTGCTGCATTTCCATTTGTGTTTATTTGCTCTGTGAAGATGGAAAATCTGGAATATATATTCAGTACTGTCAGTTTTCTTCGTTGTTTTTTTTTGTTAGCATCACTTGATAGCATTAGAATAATTCGATTGTATTTGATTCTTTCATCCAAAAGAATACTTTCAAATTATATATAATATCAGGATTCGGAGGAGAATGCAGCGTAGCCATAGAGTTGTACTTTGAATTTTCAAGAGAAAAGCTCTGTTAGTTTTAAACTTTGAAGTATGGGAGAGTGGAGAGATTTAAAGGACTATTTTATTAGTCTTATACTAAATTATACACCAATGAAAACGCTAATCAATTTGTTTACATATTGTTGAGTGTCAAATTCTAGGACACTGTTCGGGGAACTGATATTCAGGGTCACCTCCTTGGGGCTCAGAATTTCTCTGACCTTTGAATGGGCAGAAAAGATGCTTAGCTTCATGTAGACCCTTGTTGACCCCTCTACCTGCAAGCGGTCTGGAAAGTGGTGCCTTCAGCCTCTCTGACCAGCTGCACTGGACACTGATCCAGATTTGTGAGGAAGGAATTTTATGAATTCAGTAATTTAAATAGAAGCTGATCTGAAATCATGCTCTTATTGCTTCTTATCTAAACCTTGGGGATTGTAAGAAAGACTGAAGAGAACAGCCTCTGGATGCCATGATCAACCTTGCCTCAGGGGAAATGTTCTTTCCAATTGTAAAAATAGACGTGAAGGAAACAAGTTCCCAGTCCAGGGGGAGAGGTTCCAAGTGGAGAATGTTGGGTGCTCTTTGCACTCAAAAACCTTTGGGTAGAATTATGTCTGGGCAGCTATTTTAACACAAAACAGTTCTGAGTAGTAAGAAAATATAGCTTTACTTCAGTGTTATCTTGGAGAAAGAAAAGTCATCTATTAAATTTCCAGTGCCAAATTCTGCAGCACTGAGTTTTCCTCGAGGTACTTCCAAACATGTCCTTACAAGCCTGTGTGTATTTAGCCTGTGAGAACTGTCTGGACCACATGCTGAGATGGTACCACTGCATGCAAGAAGTTATTCTATATGTGACAAATATAAGATGATCAAAAGCCTCCTTGAAGTACGACAATCTGAGACACAGAGAAAAACTTAATGCATTGATTTATAAATATTACTGAAATATTCATAATAAAGCTACTATCAACTGGTATCAGCACTTTCCTTAAACCTTCTGATTTTCTGCATTTAAAAATGGCTCAACCTAGAAGTTGTTCAGTGTGAACTTTCAGTAATTTAATAATTTTTAAAGGAAACCAGTTCTTGAGTTTTCAATTCTGTTACTAGACAGATACTAATATTGCCAGGTTAAGCCAAAGGTGTGTGCTGAGTTGGCTAGATTATGCAAGCAGTAGGTCTTGAAAACAGATGAAATATATCTGGCAGTAAAAACAGATGAAATTTTACTGGTTGCTTTTCATTATATCTTTTCTAAAAAACTGATACTTAACTCTTAGAATTTTAAAATCCTGACTTCTGGTTCAGCTGCTGCTGTGTCTGTGAATTTTAGGAGCACTATCGATTTGGATTCTAGGTCTAAACCGTCTTCTGCTCTTCTGGATTCTGTGCCAGATGCAAAGAGCACTTTGCATTTGAGTGCTGGGTTTATTTGTGTGCCTATGGTGAGATTGGGAGCATAAGTAGGACAAGCAGGTGCTGGTGTCTGCTTTTCTTCACCTTTTATTGTTCTGATGCTGATTCTTCCTAGCCAGTGGATTTCTCCACTTTGAAATACCCTTGTAATGTTTGATTTGGAGATGCAGGGTAATACAGAGCCTAGAAAAAAAATATAATCGTAATGATATGCACAAAAGATGTGTTTTGGACTTGCTCTATGCTTGAGCATGCATTGGGGCAGGACGGGGAGGTTGCCCTCGTGCTGGTTTGGGAGATGTATCCTTGTCTTGGGCTAGCAGGTTTCTCTGTTACACGTGTGACAGCACGACTACAGCAGTTTAATTGACCTTGGCAATCTGCATCTGCTAGTGGTATGTCCCTGGGGCACGCTGCAATTTTAAGCTACACTGTATTGTGGAATCTCCTGATCCTGTGGAGTAAAAGCTATATTAAAAAACAAAAAAACTCCTTTTGGTGCATTGCATCAGGATTGGTAGAAATAAATATATTTTAAAGTGTGGTTTCTATTATGAAACGGTATTAAAGTGTCATGTGATTATATGTTAAAGTTAAAAAGCAAAAAGAGCAAAATTTTGCATAATAAAAGTTACATTAGCGTAGAAGTAAAATACTTTTTGAGCAATTTATTTGTATTTCCATTTATTTCTATGCAGCATAATTTTTAATTAAATATACATTTTTTGAGAAGACAATTTTAATTCCTGTACATAGCGCTTATGTATGCTGTTTTCTAACGTGAAAAAATGAAGATCTGTTAAGGGGTTTTTTACAAGAATTTAGAAACTTCAATGAAGTAAAGGTAGCAAAGATGCTGTGTTCATGCAAGCATTTTATTTTGATTGTTGACTCTTCTCATGCTTTTATAATTTTTTTTTCAAGTATAGTTTCAAAGTGAGCCATTCTTTCAGGGTGTTAACAGTTTAAACATTAAACAGAATGTTTTTGACTGACTGGAATCTATCTTTTTCAAAATACTTTTTGTTAAAACCAGCCTACTTTGTCAAACCGAAATTGTGTTAGCATAACATCTCCCAGCGGGGTTATGTTACATCTGAAAAATTTCAATCAGCTTTAATAATCACATGTCAGAAAGTAGCAGAGTATCATTTCTGTTGTGAGGGTTAATAGGTGCAGGAAGTAAATTCTAGTCATGTAAATGAATTTGCAGAAATTGTGCCAGAAGAACTGCTTTCAGCTTTAAACTTCAGAAGTGTGCTGTGTATTAACCATTCACAAGAGTTCATGATAGTTTACTTAGGAGAAAAGCACTTTGATATTGTAAGTGCAGTGCAAAGCTGGGAGTGGAAGGAAATTATTGTTTCACTGTTGGTACAGCTCAGTAAGAGGCTCTTCAGAATTGTTCACCGTCAGCTGGGCTTTTTTTTCTGGCAAACAAACAGTCCCAATGAAAATGACTTTGTGATTTCCTGTTCTTGGGATATACGTTTTTTTTTCCTCAGGGAGTGACCAAAAGACCATTAATAACAGTTATTTCTTGTGTCTGTGTCAACTCAGGCACTTCTTGTGACATTTGGGTGCATTTATTTTGTACACAAGGCTGGCTTTGCAGACACGTATGAATTGGTTCCCTCCCTGCTATTGCTGAGAAGGCATTCCATGTAACTGATGCTCTTCTCCAAGAGTCCTGTTAGTCGTTACGTGCCTCCATTAGCTCAAAGGTGCTCGTGCATCTAAAGGAATTTTTAACTTCTGTAAATTCACATTAAGTGAAATAATTGCAACTGCTTTCTAATAGTTAATCAGTGTATATTTGATGGTTTTTAGAAACTTTTTTCTTTGTTCTATTAATTTGTTTTTCTTTCACTTTAATTACAGTCAGAGAAGCTCTGGTGCCTGTCAAGTTTAATAGATGGGGTCTTCCTGAAATCCATCCAGAAACTATGCAAACAAGTGAGCCCTGGGTGTTTGCAGGGGGAGATGTTGGTGGCCTCGCTAACACTACGGTGGAATCGGTAAACGATGGAAAACAAGCTTCCTGGTACATGCACAGATACATACAGGTGACTTCATTTTCTTCTTTCCAGTTTGTATGCTTTAAGGTACTTTTTTTCTCATTATTAAAATAAATGTTACAGATTTGTACATGAAGTGTACATGTTTTGAGCAGCTAATACCTAGATTACCTGGTGATTTTTACATTACAATTTCATTCAACTGAAAAACTAAACACACACATAACACTCATGATGTTGGATAGCTAAGACCAGCTTTGTTCTTTTACCTTAGCCTTGTTTAAATCCCAACAATATATTTTTTTGCCTCCCAACTCTGAATTCCAGTCAAGGGTAACAGCCTTCCTGTGTAATGCATTATATTAGTAGAAATCCTAAGTGGATAATTGGGTTAAGGGAGGGAACAGCTTGTTAACATTAAAAAATATAGTATAAAAAGTAAAATCTTTCAATAGTGTGTAGAGTAAAATTGAGAACTGCCAGGGTTCTTAAAGGCTTTTATTAGTATGTTAGTATATTTACAGTATAAGCATGTGTTACAAAAGGCTTACAATTGTTTCATCAAAACCCAAGGTTTTCTGATGAGGCTGATGAACTGGACTTAAGTCAGGCCAAAAAAAAATGATATTCTGTGGGTGAAGGAAGCATTTATGTGAGAAAGGTCTGGAACAATCTGGTAACTCTGTTTTTCCTTTCTGTGCCTCCACGCATGGCTGGCTGAGCTGTTACCTCTCCTTACCTTAACTTTGCTAATATGAGATCAAGCGTAGAGTAAATGCAGAGGAGAAGCAGAGAAGCAGCCAGAGTCCCAGGGCTATGTGTGGAGAACCAGCTGACAAAGAGTGTGTTTGTAGTGCAAGGAACTTTAGAGACATGATACGTGATTCATTCTTCCACAGAAAGATTTGAACAACTGAAGTTGGGACTCTAACAGCTCGATGTCTTTCTCCCCCATCCATCTGCTCAAAGCCTCTCTGATTGCATGTTTGTGCAATTTCATGCTGTTGAGGTCTGATTTCACGTCCTAAAAATACTTCAACTGAAAGCTTGTTGTTAGTATCCGTGCATATTTTTTCTCACTTATTTTAAAGCACTGTTTGTGTCCTGCCTTCTTAGACCGTATAAAAATGCTGAGTGTGAAACACCTTTAATCCCTGACCTGCTTGCTTAATTTTGCATTGCATAGTGAAGCTGCCGACTCTGATGGGAGGAGAAGGGGCAACTCCTTTTTGCCTCCTTCCTCTTTAACCTCTAAAAACACATAAATCACTTTTAGAAAACCTCCTTTGTAATGTTGCTTCCTCCTCAAAGCTAGCTTTTTTTTTCTCTCCCTTCTGGAATGTGTTGAACACTTTGGAAGAAATCTGAATAGTCATGGCTTGAGAATTAGAATTTTAAATCAAGGAGGCTTGATATTGGAGTATATCCGTTACCCTTTGCAGGTTTCAAGGCAGCTTATTCGACCTTACAGTCTCACCAGGAAGCTAATGGGAAAGCCTTACAGCAATCTTTGCAGGAAAGTTTCCAAATGTCAAGTGTCACCTTTCCAGCTGTTAGATGAATGGGTAGCCAAGGGGCGTTTATTTGGATGTGCAGCCCTTGTAAAATCTGGTTGCAGTGGTGGAGAGCACTGTAATTTGGCAATTTGCCTTACCAGTGTTGGGACCCAGTAGACATTTTTGTGACTGCATGTAGGTTTGATTATTAAAGTTGTGATTTAAGAGAAAGAGGACTTGATTATGATATATGTAGTGCATCGTGTGTGTGTGGGGATGGCAGCGTGTGCACCTGTATGTGTCTGCTCATTCCACAGGCTTGGTTAAAAAAATGAAAAACATACTCATGAGATTTTTTCTCTACTGCACAATTCCAAGACAACCTTATTGCCATATGAGCATTTGAATCAAATACACGTTAGATTTAATTAAGTATACTGATTCTATCTAAGCATTTGTATTTTATAGAAATAGGTACCCATTTCTAAAATCACTGGCTATCTTCGTACCGCTAGCTGTAAATAATGCAATCAGTCTTTGCACAATAAAATCAGTTCATAATATTTCTCAATCAGCCCAAGACCATGTCAAAAACTGAAATTCAAACCCACCATCCCAGCTGCTTGCTGAATGCACTTTGTCAGCTTCTCATATTTCAACCTGCTGCAGACAAAAAGCTAAGCAAACAGATGGGTTTGATGTGTGCCCTGGAACTCCAGTCATCTCAAGTTCTGGCATGTGGTCAAGCAAAGCATGAGATCCAAACTCAAGGACTCTCCAACAGAAATGCCTTATGTTCAAAAATGGTAATTATTTTCAGAAGCTTCTTGGCTGCTCTTACTTTGGAAAATTTCCAACATTAGTTGCCTAAATATCTCCTGACTCTTTAACATTTTTCCTCTTCCTCTGCTAGGCCTGGGTTCATCCCAGATATTGTTGCCTGCAGCTGTGTGTCAGATTAGTTTCTATAAACTCAACTAGTCAAGGATTAACCAAGGACAACTTAGCAGAACTTGTTTCAAAGTACAATCAGGCCTCCTAGAACAATCTTTGCAAGTAGATAGAGATTCAAACAGAATCAACCCAATCTGTGCAACTCTTTATTATTCAAACAGTGTTTCAGAATTCAACCTTTTTTTTTTTTATCATTCCATGAAATTGTGAAGATTTCCATAAATTAATCTTCATAATTTATTTAGCTTGAGGATTGTGATGGCCCTCATCTTGTCCAACACTGACATGATGATATTGGACAGAAGCAGTATAGGCTGCCCTTCTGTATTGTGCCTCATGACCCATCAAGTATGGGAAGCCATTTCTTTCTTCGGTGAATGGGATTTAATAAGGAATAGTTGTATTCAGGATAATTCGCAATTGCTACAGGACTAACATATGATTTCCCATGCCTGTCTTTGAGAGCAAGGACAGCTCTCATATCACTAATTTTCCTCTTTTCTTTGGACAGATGTGTGAACCTCAGAGCTTCATTCCTGCCCATGGAATATTCACACCTGTGGAATGTGTGTCTCATACCTGGCATTCAGGCTGCTATAGTCTTTTCATACAGTCCCTCTTAGAAAGGCACTTTTCTCTCCTGGTTTCTCTCTGTCGTGTTTTGTTACTGTGATCTCTTCAGCATTTCTTCTCATCTTAACCATATGTGGTGACCGTAAAGGCTGTAGGGCTGGATCGCCAAATGACAGAGCACTACACTTAAGATGCCAAACAATATGACTTTGAAATGTTATTTTATGATTTATTATTTTTTCTTTAATTTATGCTTTCAGTGCATGCATTTTGTATCTGAAGAGTATGATTGCTGATTATTTTATGAAGGCTGACCATTCTCATCTATTCTTCCAGACATGCATTAATGTACATTATTTCATAATCAATACCAGAGATGGGTGGTTCCCAAGAAGCTTGTCTTTGAAGCTGTTAGTTATGGTTGTCTGCTTCTTTTCAGGGTAGCTGAAGGAAAAATTGAATGCCCTTTTGTTTAGCGTGAACAACATGTGAGGCACTAGCATGGAGACCAGCAATAAAACACAATTTTCAAAAGAAAGGAGACCTGAATGCAAATTAGGAAACCTGGAATTTTAGTTGTTTACTGCTGAGAAGGCAACAGCCCTGTTCCAGAAACAGGTAACCAGGAAGGAAGTCAGAAAATCTCCACGCCAGTGCTGTGATACAGACAGCTTAGAGAGCCAAACCACTACCTGGAGAGCGGTCCTGCAGCTGTGAACTATTAAATTGTCTCCTATTAGATTTCTACTATGCTTAGGAAAACATGGGTCTCTCTAGGTTTCTGTGAAGAAAAAATAACAGTAATAAAACTGCTCACTTTTATAGTCCTATCTCTGTGAAAGGCATGAAAACAGAGTTGGACCATATTGTTGTGGTCAAATATTTCCTCAACCTAAAGAAAATGAAAGTCACAAATTGCATTGAGTTTAAAGCTCGATTCCTGTCCCAGGGCTGTGTCAGAGCAGGGCAGCAGATGCTTCTGCTCCAGCCAACAGCTCCTGCAGCAGCCTCAGCTCAACTGGTTGGTCCCAAATTAGAGGAGGGGGCTGTACTTTTTGTTTTCTGTTTTTAAAAATCAAGAGAACAAAACTCTTGCCCACAGACCTTTTTTCCCTATTTGTGCAATGTCAGAAAAATCTTTCATTATAAAGATTATTTTGGTTTTAGGAACCTATAAAACATTTGTGTTTTGCTCTGTAGAAAACAACACATCAGGGCTTAGTAAATTTATTTCCCTTGTAAGCGTTGTGCTGAAAGGATAAACTAGCAAAAAATAAATAGAGCAAATGGGGAAGTGATATAAAGGAGGAAGATAAATCTGCAAGGAAATATAGCCACTGGCTATTGAACCTTCAGCTGCATCTTCAGTTTGTTTATAAAGACTTGGTTTATTCTCTGGAAATTGCTCTTTTTTTCTCCTTTCTCTCCCACTTCCATCCTCTAGCAAGTCTTCAAGACTGGCCTGCCCTGTCTTCCTCCCGGGTCTAGGTTGGGATGTGTGGGCAGTGAGGAGCGAGGTGCCCGAGGGGCCTTGCAGGATGGGGGCAAACAGCAAGGATTTGGGGGCACGGATCGGTTTTTATTCTTGTGAATATTCAATTACTTAGTATGAAAAGTTCTCAAAACTTAGGCTAGCATCATTCAACTAATTTCAGTCCTTTCACAGTATCAGAGAAATTGTCTCCAAAACGTATCCTCTCTGTGCAAGGAACCAGAGAGCTGAGGCCTTCGTCTAACAGGCATCACGAACCCATGCAGGCCTGCATAGGAAAAAGCAGGGAATCTCACCTCCTAAACCAATCTCATAATCAAAAGGTATTAAAAACAGCAGCAAAAACATCCTCATCCTCTCACAGTCATTAGTTTTCCAAGGTAAAATGGAGTAAATACATTCATAAAATCAGAAGATGGAAGTTGAAGTGAGTTTTTAAAGCTGGAATGTGCTGTGATGTTATACTCTGGTGAAAAAATGTTAGTTCTGTCTATTACAGCCTGATCAGGATGTTGTTCAGTAACCATACATGCCAAAGGATTCTTTTTGTACCAATTTTTCCAATATTAGATGCAACATTTACCATGAAAGAATTTGTCTAACTTTTGAGGCAGAGATACTACCATTAAATTAGAAAGCAAACATGACTTCAGTGCTTCCTGTAATAAAGCGTATGTTCTTCTTTGATCCCAAATCAAAGCCTAATTTTCTGTCATCCTTAAAATACTCCTATTGTCGTGCCTTTATTGATAAGTGTCTTGTTGTATAGGCTGCATTTTTTTAAGAGGAGAAGTAAGTACAGAGGCCTCAAAGCCTGCTGAGTTAAGGATGTCAGGCTGCTGAGTGGTTTTTCACATGGCCCTTTCCATCATTGTCTACAAGTCCCTACATCTCTCACTGCTTGGGCACAGGTCTCTGTCCATCCCCTTTTTTCTTCTCTGCTGTAGACAGGCTACTTTAGAGCACAGAACTGGCTATTCATAATAGTTGTGCAAACCTTTGGACTGAACTAGGCTCATGATATACACTATGAAATACCTTTTTTTTGTGATTCTTGGGTATTTCCAGCATGTTTGAGCACAGATGCTCTTTGGACAGCTGTTCAATATATGAGTGTTCTGCATATCTCATTGTTCTGAAAACTTAGCATATACTTGAGCCTTCTTGTTGTTATATACAAGTGACTCCCTTATCATGACTAATAGTAAATTATATACAAATTAATAAGCAAAAAATGTATTTTTTTACAGTCTTTATATGGTGCTGCTGTTTCATCTACTCCAGAGCTCCCACTCTTCTATACACCTATTGACTTAGTAGACATCAGTGTAGAAATGGCCGGACTGAAGTTTTCAAATCCTTTTGGTCTTGCTAGTGCAACTCCTACTACTAGTTCTTCAATGATTCGAAGAGCTTTTGAAGCTGGATGGGGCTTTGCTGTCACTAAAACGTTCTCCCTGGATAAGGTAAGGAAATATTTTAAGCCATATTTAGTATTTAGACATTTTTTGTGTATTTGAAAAAATCTGTGTGTTCTCCATGGATAAGGTAAGGAAATATTTTAAAGCATATTTAGCATCTAGCCATTTTTTGTGTGTGCTTGAAAAATCTTAGTGTTTGGGAATGTTGCTGTTGAATGCAGCTAGCAAAAGGACAGCAGGGAAGGTTATGATGCACCATGGAGATGAAAGAATCTTTAAGGATCCAATAGCATGATGAAATGGTAACACAGTTTCTGGGCTTGTTTGCTATTAAAGCATATGCACTCTTCCCTTTTACTTCACAGTTCAACATTAGCCAACTATTTTTTTTAAAGTATTGCAGTAAAAACGTTTTACAGGAGGAATCTGAATGCAAAAGAATGAGTAACAGCTTTGTTGAGCAGCTCAGGAAGATGCCAAGGACTGTCAAGATAAGCTGCTGAAACTGAGGTGCAGTGGCAGTGTGGTAAAGTAGGTGTGACTTGGAGGCTGGTTTGTGGAACGGAAAGGTGGAGGCATCTTAGTGCGTGCAAAACGCGTCCTGAACAAGAGGTTTTGGCAGTGAACGAGAGGACAATTTTGAGAAAAGCAAAAAAACCCAGTATTTGAGCTGGGGCATGGCTTTTGGGGAGAGAAATGGGATCAAAAATAAATCTTTGGGCATAGGCCTGAGTATCATTGTGGGTGATGGTGATGTGATGTCAGTCGGTGACGAGCCGTGGCATGGGCTGAAGGGAGCTTTGGAGATGAATTTGGATCCAAGAGGCTGCATTCTGTTAGGCCTGGCCCAGAGATAAGATGCAAAAGTAGATTGATAGATGGAGACCTTATCAGGAGACAAAAGGTGGATTTGTTAAGATAAATTCCTTAAGAGAATTAGTATGATAATGAATCACTTATAAAAAACCCTGTTTAGGTCAGAAGTGGCATTGAAGTACATTTAGCACTGACTTATGTATAGAGCACACTGTCAGTTGCAATTATTCCATTCCTAGACTGGAAGCAACATGTAGCAGATACAGAGATTTATTTATTAATTGGCTTTACTGCTGCTGTGCTTGCAGCCTGGGCAGCGTGCACGCGGATGGCAGCGGATGGCATGAGCCGCGCAGGCCGCAGCGAGGCAGAGGCTGCAGGGGAATTCAGGAGGGCGCACGGCCGGGCTGGAGGAGGTGACGCTGCTGCTGTGCTAAGCACAGCCAGGCCCCCAGCCACTGCCCACCTCGTGGCAGCAGCGCTGGCTGCTGGAGGGGTTGAGATGCAGAACTTTCATGGGAGAGAGGGGTAAAAGCAGTGGTTATATTTTGTTTGTTGCAGTAAGGTGCAAAATGTGCAGCTAGTGATCTGCTCTAAAGAGGAAAAGGTTGGAAAAGTGATTATGATGTGTTCTAGTCCACATGTGTTTTTAACAATATGGTAGGAGGCAGCAGGTTTTCTCAGGTACTAAAGTCTTGAATGGTTTTGCCCTTTGTGGTGGCACCATGACCCCACCAAGTGCTGCTTTTCCTAGTATTGTGTTTTTCTCAATAGTGCACATTCATAGGTGTTGAGCTATAGTATTTGTGGCATGATTTGTATGCATATCTTCAAGGTACTACTGAAATATAATTGCTTTAATTTATAATAGGAACATAGTAATTAATGCTATGAAAATCAATATTTTAAATGGGAAGAAAAACTCAGTGAGGTACAACAGTTCTTCTATGAACCGTTAGTATTACACAGACTCTGCTCTGTTAGCATAGCTCTGTAAAAATAATCAATAGAGTTTGAAACAACATAAGTCAGTATAATGTGTTTTGGTTTTTAATTTCTGCTTCTAATTTTGTGGCCGTGAGTCCTGTGCCGTGCTCAGCAGGGAGCAGAGCGCTGTCCCGGGCCGTGGAGATGGTGGCTGGGCTGTCCTGCCGTGTCCTGCCAAGCAAGTGACTTGGTTCCCAAGTGCTTGGAACGCATCACACATTGCCATGGGAGGGAAGCTGCTCTGCCTAAACTAGACGTTTTGGACTGTGCTAACTTGCTTTTCCAACACCTGTATAATATACTTCACTGCATAATTGTACTCAGTAAAAGGTGAGGCTTTTAACCCTAAGGAATTCAGCAAAAGTTTGTTCCTGCATCCTACCATACTATGGCTGAGGCATAAAAAGAATTAATATAATAGATGAAATTTGTTCAGAATATTTATATCCTTAAATATACAATACTGTAAATATTTTAGAAGGTGCTAGTTATTAGAGTATAACACGTGTTAATTATAAGCTACTGTACTTGTATGTGTCTGTAGGTATCTGTGGGGGGTAGTGATTTGTAGGATTTTATTTACAAAATTAAACATGTTTGCACAGCTGCATTAATTAATATCAAGTAGATTTGTTCCAGAAATGAGAATAACTGCTTTTAAAGCAGCTATCACTTGGCAAGAATAACGAGGTAGCAGAACAAAAGTGCCCGTTTCTACACATCTTTTTCTACACCCACATCTTCCTTCTTGCACTGCAGGGTCAATAGTTTAGTTCTCTGTTGGTTCAAATTGTATTTTGTCTTATTCAGATAACTCTGTGCTGCAAACTATTATTTTTAAATTCTACTGGTGAGATACTGAAAAAGAGGTATTGCTGGTGAGAAATCAAGGAGATGCATATAATAAAGTCCACAGTAAATGAATACCAGTCGTTACCTCTTTTAAGTCTTTCTTAGAAAAACAGAAAACTACCTGCTGAATGAGAAATACTGATTATTTAAACAAGACAACAACGAGTGGGAGTTTTTTTAGCATAATTGCTATACTGAACCATTTACTTATTATTACAGAGTAGTGTGTAGCACATAAAACTTGAAATTAAACCCATAGTCAGAAGATAAAGTTCACATTCTTAACCGTAATATCAAAATAAGTCGGAGGTTATTTGAAGTGTTTCCCTCTCCTCTCTATAATTTATCCTGTGCCAGAGTGAGAAGTTCCTAGCAGGCATTGGGGTTTTTTCCAACTGAACTCAGGCTTTATTGTTTCCTTACTGCATTATATAGGCTGCTTAGAGTAAAGAATAACTGGCATGGCAGAAATGTTTGCTTTGATTTTTCAATGCTGCCTTTACTTCAGAAATTTAATTCTGATTAATCAGATGCATCCGTCTTTATTGTGTTGTGACATGCCTTGATTTGTGATGCTGTCGCTTTCAATAATATGGAAACAGTTGCCTTTATTATGAGAAGCAGCGGGAATGCAGACTTAACTTCACTCCTAATTTCTGCCATTTTTTTTCATTGTGTAGAGAGCAAGTTGCATGGATGATTTTAAAAACAAAGCTGCAATTAAAACTAGATTAAATTTTAACTAACCCCGCAGTAGGGAAAAACTCTCTATTCATAGTGTATGTTTATACAATTCACTAGATTTCTACTAGATTTATAGAATTCAGTAGATTTTACAATATACGTGCAGAAACATTTCTTAATGGAACCATTGCTGGTAGATAGTTTATCCAGGGTACATTTTTTGTGTCCTATTATTGCAATGTACAGGTTCAGGCTTCAGCTAGTTCTGTTGTATACATTTGTACTATGTGCAACTCACTTTATAATTGGAGGTGGTAAAATATCGTAGTACAACGACACATTGTTTGCCATAACGTTCATATTTTATAGAAGTGAATCTATTAGAAAAGGTATATTTTTATTTGATATCACAGCATAGTAATTTAGACTAAACTAGTTATAATTTATGGTGCCAAGCCAAAAAGCTATTTAAGCTGCATTAAAATGCAGAAGCATGACATTTGAAATTCTGATGTGCTTAATATGACAAAGGTTATTCTATGGAGTTTTGCTATAATATGAAATATTAATATTTCACAATAGAGTTTTGATGAAGTACAATTTGCCTAGCTTGCATATGATAAAGAAATTAAATGCTTACCAAGGGAGTTCTGTAAGAATTAGAGCCCTGCCTGAACATCTGCTTGAAATGTTATTATCCTGTCCTGCTGACAGCACCGCTCCCTCATTGTTTTTCTAGATTGACAGCTGAATATTGTACTGATTTCTGCAGCAAATATGTTTAGGTGAACTTTGTTACGATTTTTAGGAATTTAGAACATGCTTTTGATTTCCATCCCGTAATTTTTTTTTATACTCTTGACATTTGTAGATGCCAGATTGAGGTCTAGCATGCAGTAGCTAAGATAGACCATTGACTTGCAACGAAATGCCAGTTGATATCTCAGTAAACAGAAATATTACTATTCTTTATTGTGTGGTCTGTGTGAAAGCTGTATGGGCTTTCTTTGGGGAGACAAATGATCAGATTGTTAATGTCAAATATAAAAAAGACTGTTTGCCTTTCTGCTAAATAACATCAGACAACTTTTATTAACTGCAGTTTTTGAACAGAAAAATGAGCATTTTACAGGACTTTACCATGTGGAGCTCTATGGGTTGAATTATTTATTGTTTTACAAATGTTATACTAATTATTTATGTTCTTAATTTTCTTAGGAATTCCTTGCAAACAACTTTTTTCATATTTCCGAAAGAATTTTAATAAGAAATACCAGCTGTATTGTTTTTCTTGTCTTTTTTTTTTTTCCCCTCCTAATTGTAGTGCATAAAATTAGCAAAATATCATAGCGGAGGCAGAAACTCTTCTAGAGATAGGCAACAGCATGCAATTATTTTAAAAACATCCTGTAAATTCAACATTGTATTTCCCTTGAATATTTCTATATAGAAAATGTGCTTTTCAGCTGCAAGGAGGAACAAACCCCGCTGTGAATTTGAGCAAGTGGCAGGAAAAAAGGTTTCCCTACTGTTTGTCAAGAGCACATTTCCCTGCGCTGTTGCACTTAAGGGCCAGGTCTCCGCTCGCTTGGGTTTTGCCCATCTCTGACAGAGGATAAAGAAGCTGCAGACTCTTTCAATGCCTTTAATAGCTGGAAAAGCTGCTATCTAAGGACGTGGAGCAGGCTGCCTGTGAGCAATTTGCTCCTGACTGTGCTCCTTATGCTGGGGCTCTAGGGCTCGGCATTCCCTCCCTGTGGAAAGAAAGGAAGCCCCATCCTGTCCGGTGCACGGCGTGATGGCCGGGAGGGCAGCGAGGCCGGAGCATCCCGGGTTGGCGCCTTTGCCCCAGTTGAGGCCAGAGCATCTTGGGCTGGCGCCTTTGCCCCAGTCTTGGTGCATAACTAAGCGCCCCGTGCCAGAGCTTGCAACTGCGCCAAGGAGATTCCTTAGGGTTGGAAGGGACCTTCAGAGGTCATCTAGTCCAACCCCTCTGCACAAGCAGGGTCACCTAGAGCACGGGGCACAGGGCTGTGTCCAAGCAGGTTTGGAAGATCTCCAGAGAAGGAGACTCCACAACTTCTCTTGGCAGTCTGCTCCAGGGCTCTGTCACCCTCACTGCCAAGAATTTTTCCTCAAGTTCCTGCAGAACTTGAGTCTTAAAATGCTGCAGGCCGGCTCAGTGGCACCACTGACTTTACAGCAGGCAGTTTGGACCATCCTCATGATGTGCTTTTACCATGTCTGACTATTTGGACCAACGAGTATTTTGAATGCTGAAGATAATGAATTGACTTTGTAAAATAAGAGCTTAACAACTCTATAGAAAGTATCTCTGTCTTGGTGATGATGTCTATAGCTTTAGAAATTAAAAGCTTTTTATATTTAATGGAAACCCTTAGACCTCAGAAAAACTGCTTGCTCCCACGTTCCCTGTAGCATTAAGTATGGCTGCAATGTTGGCTGTGAGGGAAGAGACGCTTTGATTCTTGAGGAGATCTGTTTTTTATATATATTATATTTATATATATATATATATATATATATAAAAATA
>JAUBOD010000901.1:2095636-2115636 GCA_032353885.1 Nothura maculosa | reverse complement strand
CTCCTTCCATGAGGCTGCTCCCCTTAGTGCATCCTAAACTTGGGCTTTGTTTACTGGAGTCACAAAACGATAAGGTACTCAGGATGTTCTGTCTGCCTGTTGATGCTGAAAAAGTCCAGCAGCTAATAGAGATTTTTGCCGACCACTATAGCCATCATATAGGATATTCCGGATCCTCCAAAAGCATCATGTCTATCCCTAGATGAGACAGACTGTGAACAGCTCATCCTGGTGCCATGAACGAAATATGGGCACAGTGCATAGCAATAACAGGATCAACGAAAAGTTCTAGATTTTGACCCAAAGCTCCTGCAGATTCAGAGTGTTAGTAAGAACCTGGGCTGTGCAGGTGTAAAGCCACCAGCTTAGCAAAGCAGCACTCCTCCATGTTTTAAGTTTGCCCTGCAGGAAAGTAGGTGGGTACCTGCACTTCCTTCAGCTAATTACAGCTTGCTGAATTGGGAGCTCGGCACAACTCAGGGTTTGGGTCTCGTCACATCATGTAGAGACTTTTCTTAAAGGAAGAATCTTTTTGTGTATAATGAACTAAAGTCTGAAAATACAAGGAAGTGTTTGTAAGTGTGCATGTGTGTGTGTATATATATATATATGTATTTTTTCTTCCCTCTAAGTTATAATCTCATTTGCACTATGTAACTCAGTACCCATTTGATGTCTCAGGAATGATGCAAGATTCCAGGAGTCCTCATCATTTCTGTTTGTAGAATGCACAACATATAGTTCAGGCACTCTTCCTGGAATAAAAAAAGGAAATGGAGTGAATTCCAAATTTGGTATTGCTGCTGAAACTGTTGAATCTTATTTAAACTATAAATATGTTTATTTCCTAGACCAAATGCAATTCAAACAAATGAAACAAAAACAAAGACATCAGAAGAAGAGAGAATGTAATACTGTGTTCCACTGAATTAGAGAAATCCCTTTTATTCACTTTTATTTTGTGATCTTGCTACTTCTACCTCCCTGTGTTTGCATGCTTAATCGTGCCTCCATGTAGCACTCTGCTGCAATGTTTTTTTTCTTATTTTTCTTCAGAAATAATTGAATCATGGAGCACTGAAAGCCTTCATTGAGCCAGTCATCAGACACAGGACTCCAAACACTAACAGGCCAATCCACAGGCTCTGAAGCCTTCTGCTCTGGCAAGATTATTGTAATGCCCTTAATTTTCCTCCTCTGTGCCTATTTGCACACAATAGAAGGCTGCAGTTCCCCTGGATCAGATTCTGTAATTCTTACTAGGATCAAATAGGAGTAATTAATTGAGTCAAGTGAAATAGTTCTTATGAAGCGTACAAGGAGGCTGCATATGTGCTTCATTTTCTTTCAAAATTTTTTCTTTTGAAAGTTTGCTTTTAAGATTTACATACATGTGTTTTTGGAGCCCTCCGACAGATGCAAAACCAGAGCTCTTCAATTCATCTTTCGTTGCAATATTTTTCAGCTTTGCCCCTGAAATGGCTTGGAGGAGCTGTGCTTTCTGCCTCTGACAGCACTCGGGAGCAAAGCTGCCTTCTGCAGCCCAGGGTGGAAGCTGCCAGTGGACTGTGCAGCTTGCTTGGGTTTTCCATCCTGGGCCCTGCACAGACATAGTGCTAGTGCCCTTTATTTTCTGACAACAGAAAAGGGAGTTTAGAGGATAATTGTTACTTTTTTTTTTTTTAATACCCTTCAAAAGCAGCTTCTGTCCTGTCCTATAATGATCTATGACTTAAATCAAACGTGGAAAAAGTTGTAGCTGGTAACTCATATGACATAGTGCACTGCTTCCATTTGAAGAGCCTGAAATGTAAAGCCCTATTACATCATAGTAACAAAATTGCATGGCAATAATATTGTTCTTACACAGCATAAATTAGAAAACAGGATTTCTTATAAAACGCTTGGTAGAATTAACATTTTCATGTGCAGTTGTAGCTGTATCTTGTCATACATCTGTGTCTTCATGAGGACTTGATTGAAAATGAAAACATTTTCTGAGTACCTTGAAACAAAAATTTCCCTGTCCAGGTTTTGGGAGTACACAATCTAGAGCATTACTTTTTTTCTTGGTTATACCTATGTGATTTCTTATTCTAGGCTAAAAATCTGCATTTATCGTGAGCTAAAATTAAGCAAATGTGTCAGTAAAACAATTCATAAGAAAGGTATTGTTTTTGTTATTAGAAACAGAAACTTTAACTTGGAAGTTCCAACTTCACTTGGCAATAAAATTGCACGTAGTCAAACAGATTTCTTAATTTAGGTGACTCTGCACTCATCATAACATTTTTTTTCTCTGTTGCAGAGAGTGCAAGGCTTTAATAATGTTAATAAATTTCAAGAAGATACTAGTCTCAACAGAGTAGCTGACAGATTGCAAGGTCTGTTGAAAATCTGGTGGTCAAATTCATGCAAAGGAGTTGCTTCTCTGTCAGACCTCCCCCATGGTCTCAGCTTTCTGCAGTCACCTTCAAGGGCTCCCGTCACCACCAGGCCTCTTCCTTGGCTGTTTTTCTCAGCTTTTATTATCACTTTTGTCAGCCTGCCCTCTCTGCTCTGAAATGGGTTCTTATTGTGGGCAGTGGATCACCTGGTTCTGCAGGATGCATTGAACTGTTTCCCATATTGAGTGTAAAAGGTGGGACACACATGAGCCACAATTCTACCCTACCATCCACGCAGCAAGGTGGTGGTCAGAGGCATGACAGTGACTATTTCAAATTAATGTTATTTAGTAGTATACTGGAGATCATATTAATTGCATTCAGCATGCATGTTTCCTGTGAACTGTCTCGGTACAGCTCAGCGCTCATCAGCAGGAGCATTGAGTGCAACAAAGCAGCACATTTTTTCCAAAGTGATGGAATGAGCGCTGTGGATTTTAAAAGCACTTATGTAAACATAGCAGGGGGAGGGAGGCAAAGGCGCCCTCCTAGCCAATCCCTGCCTGCACACATGTAGCTCTTCTGGCTGCAGCTTTCCCCTTTGGTGCCATTAGCATTTTCATTTCGAGAAACGACAGTCTGCAGTGGAAGCAGTAAAAATGTTCAACCTGTGGTTTAAATTATTGATTTTTTTGAATATTGAAGCTGTATTTCAAATGGGTTTTGTTAGAGTTACTTTTGGGCAGAGAGTTCCAGAGGTAATTTGATATCCAAAAGCCTGTGCATTTCAAAGCCGTTTCAGTCTTTTGAGTTGCTTCAGCTGAT
Organism: Nothura maculosa; assembly: GCA_032353885.1. Lineage (NCBI taxonomy): Eukaryota > Metazoa > Chordata > Aves > Tinamiformes > Tinamidae > Nothura > Nothura maculosa. Next base: position 2,112,424 of record JAUBOD010000901.1, on the reverse strand, counting down.
CAGCTGATTGGGTAAAATATCTTATTGTCTCCTGAATTGCAGGCACTAGATAAACTGCAGCTCAAGGTTAGCACGGAGGCCAGCGTACAATGCTCTTGGTGATTTATTATGTGTAGTCAGTGTCCAATCAGCTGACAAAGAAAAGCTCATTTATTTTTAATGCGGTAACTTATCTATGCTTAAAAAAGATGTCTTTTGAGAGGCTAGTATTCGTGATTGAGGTGCAGAGACAAAAAAGCTGTTATCTATAGATGATATGTAATTAACAGTAGGTGAGTTTATGGTATAGAATCTAGTAATTTTGAATAAGAAATGTGTGCAAATATTTTTAGAAACAGTGAAATATAAACTGTGGTTTATTATACAGTTAAGGAATGTCTGTAGTAAGGGAAAAATGCCTTTCAAAGAACCTCACCACCGGCAGCATTCGTGTTCACTCAGGAACGTTTTGGCAGAGGGCGAGGTTGGTGGCGGTTGTGTGTTCGGCACATACTACAGTTTGCCATTCCCAGTTTGCTTCTGCTCATGGGAGAAGGCTACTCTAAAAGTGCTGTTACACAGGAAAGGCTCAGGCCCGGCAGCCAGGTCATACGGGTATGCATGTCGGAGTTCCTGGGAATCGTGAAAATGAAATTAATGGCAGGAATGGACGCACTTAAGTAGTGGTGTTGCTACTGGTGGCGCTAACTATCATAAAATAAAGGGATGAGCCAGGCTTAAAACAGACAGTATTTTTTTCCTGAGGCTGTTGGTTAAGAATTCAGTCTGAAGGCAACAATATATTTCAGTTAGTTTTCGAGTAAATTCCAAAGATATGCAACTTATATTGCAAATATATATATATATATGTTTATATAAAATTCAATTCAGAAGGGATATGGCATAAAAAGCTTATTTAATACCTAATTGACTTATGGCTTATAATACTTCTATTTTCTCTGGTGGTAGCTTAGGAATTGGTCAAGATGCTTGTTGATATTCTTGGGATAGGGCACTTCAGGGATTTGCATTGGCTTACAAAGTACGCTTTAAATACCAGGGGGTGTTAAAGCTTCTGCTGGGTCACTGTGTGCATAAACCAGTCCTGAGGAGCTGGTGCTGGTCCTTGTGAGCTCTGGGTGTCACCTTGTAGGCCAGACCGCACTCCTGGTGCACCAGCCTGAGCCCTGCCCTTGGCTGTAAGGCGAATATCTCTAGCGATGGATCCAGCTCCTCAAGGAGGGAGTGCAAGGAGCTGTGCTTTAAACCCCACAGTCCTGTTGTAGGAGGAGGGAAGACAATGCCTGTGTCTTGATCTAGGATGTATTTCCTCATACAACTTTATGCATATGTTTTTTCCACTTAGAATCAGATGAGTTTTGAGAAGTTTTTCCAGCTTTAAAGCAGTGTTCTAAAGGCATAAGCTGGCAGCGTGCAGGTCAGGCTGTCCTCTGTAACTGAGGACAGATTTTTTCTTAGTATTCGAGCTCAGAGCATATACAAGCCTTTTGTAGCCCCTCTCAGCTGCATCTGCCTTCACCAGTGCCACAGATACAGCCACACACGTGGCTCTTTCTCACATCTCTGTGGCCGTCGCAGTGGAAACATTTACCATCAATTCTCCAAATGAAACCTTAACTCAACTATAGTCTCTAGAAATGGCCTTCCTGTTGATTTCCAGGAGAACAGACTTCATGTCTACCCTATCTGTTTCTGCCTGCTAGACCCTCTAATGAGCGTATTTACTTACCTGGCAGACCAGAGCAATGACTCCAAAGACTGCTGGGATTTGGGGCCTGCTCGGCTTTCAATGAGAAAGATGATGTCCAACTCTGAGTAATTTTTTCTCAGTGGTAAGCTGGAGAATCCTCTTGCTAGGAATTGTTAAGTATCAGAGCTACTTTCATTTCCAGAAGAATGTTTTAATGAACTTTGCTTTATTTGCTTTATTAAATGTGTGTTTTATGTCCCACAAGGCTAATTTAGAAAGCCAATAGAATATGTCATTTTCTTATGCATTTAAAAAAAATTAATAGGCAATAATTAGTGCTATGAAAACTTTGGCTGGAGCTGGAAGAAAAACAGACTTGAGATCAGAGCCCTTGTGTCCATCACAACCACAAGGGAATTAGAGCTTATTCCTTGGCCTAAAAATTCTCTGTATTTCACAGCCTCTCAACATGGGTTTCTTTCTGTCAGCTAAGTTAAAACACGTGCAAGTGCAGAGTGCTTATTTATTAAGAGCTCTGCCTAGAACACCTAGAATCAACCCAGCAGGCTGGAAATTTCTGTTTTAAGGCTCTCCAGAGGAAAAAGTCATCACCCTCTGGATTAGGAAGCCTGCATGAAGTGTCCTTATGGGGATGTCTGGCCGAACGCGCTGTGCGCGCAGTGGCGGGCGGCAGGGAGGGAGCGAGTAGCTTGGCCTTTGCAAGCTCAGCCCGCCCTGGGCGGCTCTTCCTCCCTGGGACGCCCGGGCAGGAATGAATAATGCCCCGAATCCGGCTCAGCTCCCTCCCAGAGCTGCACTGCTTCCTCAGGGATACTGGTGGGGAGCAGAATTTGTCCCCTCATGCAGCCACTGTGAATTGGTTAGTAAACTTAACTGACTTGGGATGATGATTTGGTTCAGAGTGGAAGATTTGAGATTCCTTTCACGTGGATTCATGGAAAAGAAATTTCAGAAAGGAGGTTGTCTCTTACTTACATTAACCTATTTTCATTTTTTGTTTTAATAACTGGTTATTTTGATTTTATTTAGTTTGAATTTATTCTGATACTATTTCAACTATTTAACATTTATGTCTATTGAAATAAAACCTAACAGTCTTCATGCAACACTCTTACGTGTGTCCACATTGTGGTAGCTAATAAAAACAGAAAAATACTACTTTTATTTCACAGGTTTTAAAGTAGATGAAGCCTCTCAAGATCAGAATCCATCTTAAAGATCCTGTGTAAAAGCGAGTATTGAATTAAAATTGGCTCAAATCTCTTTCTTTTTGTTAATATGATAGAGAAGAATCAATACTTGAATTAGGGGGAGACTAGTGTTCGCATGTTTATTTTGCTTATTTTTCCCCCACAGCTGTGTTAAGTATCTAGGTGGGTGTATAATCAGGTTCTGAGAGGAATAAATTGCTCCGTCTTGCAATCCCTTCTCAGGCAAAAGACCTTTTGGCTTTCGTAGAGCTTGTGCAGCCGAAAAGATAAGAGGAGTACGTTCAAAACAAGCATAATGCTTAGGAGCTTGTGCGGCTGAATTTGAAGCATTGTGTGTTAAATTACCAATGGGAGGTAAAAATAAAACAACAAAGAAAGTATATATCCCCCTAGATATTGAAACCCCTTCTGTTTTCCTGTGTCCCATTATCTGTAGCTTCAAATGGTTTAATGCCAGCTGGAGAATTGATATTTTGAGAATCATAGTACTGGCTGTTTAAGTATCTTTCCAGGTAGAATTTGTATAATTCCTTGAATTTCTCACTGCTAAATATACTGTGATGGTAATCAATGCTTACAGTATTTAAGCATTCTTAATCCTAATGGAAAAAGAAAATGCTGCAGGTATGTACAAGACATACCTCAATATTTGCAATTCATCCGCAGCAGAAAATTTAAATACTTGCTTCAAGGGAGTAATGCTGGTTCTCCTCTTAATTACTTAATCCGGCAGTAAAAATATTGTGGATTATAAATGTATTTAAACATAACTGTAATGTTCTGTAAGTCCCCAATGTTGATTCTTAGTGCAAGAATTTAAGCAACTCTTTAAATAGGAATGTGCTTAAAAGATTTTTTTCTTCATTATTATTAAAGAAATCATGTTTTTATTCCCTTTAAAGAAAGCATCTATTCTCCCATTCTAGGGGAATGTAATAGGGTTGATTTACTAATAGCAATCTGGAGGAAAATATTTTAGCAATGCTTCACAATTGACTGATGGAGTTTTACAAAACAGCCTTTAGGAACAGCTATAAATACATTGATTATATGACTTCCCTATGAGAAAACAGTAATTAAAATTATGCCACAGATTGGATCAGGACGTGTTAATATTTAATTAGGCAATAAGTGAGCTTGGTACAGGTGTCCAGAGCTGTTGACAGGAGCTCTGCTAATCCATGTAATACTGTCTTTTAAATAAATAGTCTCCTGCTTTTTCCAAGTATGAAGTTTCATGCTTAAAGAGCAGACATTTGTGTCACTTGCAATGGCACCGTGCACAATCAGCATCTGACTTTTTCATCAGAAGGCTTTTTATGAGACTGTGTCCTAGGATGTATATAGCACAGTCCAGAAAAATGCTGCATTGTGAAAGCTCTGGTTGCTTAATTAAATGGGAAATCAAAAACCCTTGCACAAACCTAATGTCTTTGCCAAGAAAAATGTTGATTTTTGTGGGAATTATATCATCTGTCACAAACAGCTGGATAGAACCTTTCTAAGGGCTTGCTGTTAAACATTCTTACTTGTGTCATGCTTTTATTTTTATTTCTAATTTTTGTTTTTCAGATGAATAAAATGTTTTCCTTCTGTTTTTTTTTTTCCTTACATCTTGTAAGCTGCTTGTTTCTCGGCGTGGGGAAAGCTTGCTCTTGAAGAAGAGAAATGATATTTAATATTTGTTTCTAAACCTCCTTCCCCCTGAGAATCAGCTGATCAGCTTCAGGTTTATTTTCTGGTAGAAAGCTGGAATGTTTTTCTGTGATTCTTTGTTCTTGTGTCATGTCACTGGAAAGGAATTAAGGATTTGAGACAATTACTGAACATTTTTCTCATTAGTCAGCTAAAGCTGCCATTCATTGATTAGGTATTTACTGTATCAAAGCAGAGAGATCCAAGAATCTTGTGCTGCAAACAAATACAAAAGTGAACGTCCAAATATAGATAATTTTTTTTTTAATTGAAAATTATAAATGTGCTTCTCTTCTGTGGGGAACAGTTTCTGACCATAATACAGTTTGATAGCAGAATTTTAATCATGCCCTACTGCTTACATCTTTATCACAGAACTAACAAAATAGGTGTTTGCATTAAACATTGGAAAGAAATTTTTCATATGTCCTTCATTTTTTTTCTCTTCCTCTTGTTTTCTTCCCTTGCTTCCCTGTCCTTCCTAAAGAAACTGATATGAAGCTGATGAGGGTTTGGGTTTGCTTTGAAAGCGCCTTTGTTAGAAGACTAATTTTAACCTTGTGATAAGATTGCTTTTTGTATTCTGTTGAATGTGATATCTAGTAATTGTTTGTCAAGATGAAATGCTGTCGGATAGAACACATTTTTAAAATGATGTTTTCTAATTACAGCCCAAATGTCTTTACATTATGATGTCTAAAAAACACAAGCAAATCTGTCAGAAATAGGGAGAAAAAGATTTATTAAATACTGTCATTTTAATCTTAAAATGTTGGTAGGGCTTTTGTTTTTGATTTTGTTTTTGGCACATCTACTCAAAAGAATTGAATCAAATTCCTTCTATTCAAAGCAAATTTTTCTTACAAAATATATTACTCCGTTTAATATATATTTGTACAATTGTCATACCCATGCATTTACTCTTTTAATATTTTTACATGTATTCTTCATTTAATTGTTTCATTTTTCTTTAATCTCTGGATCTATTACTTTTGTTTAAGGGAGTTTTACATTACAAACTTAGAAATGGTAATCTAACAATCTTAATTTGCAGGAGGATGGAACAGTCCCAGGATTATTTTAAAATGACAGAATAAACAATTCTTCATTTATACTTTATTTTTTTCCTTCTGTGTTCCTTTAGTTAGATCTTCAAGGACAATATAGAAAAAAATTAAACAGATGATAACTAAACTGCTGACTTTTACCAGTAATAGTTGTTCATCCTTTACACAATGTGACTGCTTTGGCAGGTTTTCTGTGAGATTTTGACATATTGCCTTTTTCTGTATGTAGCCGCAGTAGTCTTGCTAACTTATTGATTTAGAAACCTCGCTTGTTAGCTGGTGCTGTAATGTTAAATTGGTTTAATAAACACAAATGGGCTGGTTTAACGTTGTAAAAACGCTTATGAAGTAATGGCCTTCATTTTTGATTTTTTTTTGGTTTATTTTAAATAGCTTTTAAATTTGGTTTAAAAGTAGAGTAGGATGTTATTTACAGGCATTGGTTACACTCACTTCAAACTATCAAGATATAAGATACGTATGGATTTGGGTATTTTCATCTTTAGAAAAGTGAAAAATGTTGGTCATATTAACTCTGTTTTGCAAACACACGTCAGATAGCCGTCAAAAGACAGATCAGAGTATTTTTCAAGTCTCATTTTCCCTTTATAGCATATTAGATCTTGTCAGTGAAAGTGGAAGTGTAATTTATATGTAACAGCAAGATTCTTAAGAACTGTTCTGTGCTAGTGGAGAGATGGGCACATTGGTGCTTTAAACCACCCGTGTGAGTGGTCATGGAGGTCTGAGGCAATGACAGGGTCTTTAATTAAGTTCTTACTTTGGTGAGGGAAACTGAAAAATATTATTTTACATCATTTTTATGTCCTATCTGTTGTGTAGAGAAGCAGCACAATGGAAAGAAGAGGGCTTGGCTTCATTCAGAAAAGCAATGAAAAATGGTGTCTTCTGACACTAAATATTTCCTCCCTGATGGTGGAGAGATTAGAGCAATTTCTGTGTGGTGGGATGTTCTGGCATAAGTTGTTCTGCCAAGGCTGTTTCCTTTTCCAAAAATGCTTTCATATTCACTGAGAGGCAGGAGAAGAGAGAGGGATGAGCACCTGCACTGCAGTTTTGCATTTGCAGTTGTACTTGCAGCAGCTGTAGCCGTCTATTAAAGGGAGCCAGACAAGCTCAGCTGGAAGCACTTGGAGTCATGGAGAAATTCAAGATTGTGAGTTGTTATTTTAGGCCTCGGAAGAGAAACCTCAGGGCAGTATTTCCTGTCTCACAGCTCTGACAGAGGAGAGAGGGCTCAGAAGGGGTGTGTGGGAACACATCGCATGTGATGGTGCTGTTGCCACGGCTCTCACTTGCCTTTTCTAGATGGGTAAAACTCCAGAAGGGCTGATATGAGACACAGTCTGGCTACACAGCTGAGGCACTGAAGAGGCAATCAGTGCAAGAAACTGAACTGGAGCAGGCAGGGAATCCCAAGGACAGAAGTTGCAGCGTTGTTCCCTGCTCCAGGCTGTGCTTCCCAGGATATGCCAAGCTCCTTTAGAGGTGGCCAGACAGGAGGGACCCCACATTTTCCTCCCTACTTCCAAAGAGGTGAAACTGTAAAAGTTCTGTTTTAATTAGGAAAAGCTGTAGGGAAAACTGAAGGTGGATGCTGAGGGATTGATTAAATAATTTAGAAACTGAGCCCCCAAAACAGCATTTCACATATAAAACTGGGTTTCACAATCTTTCTGACCTTTTCAGTAGATTTTTTTCAAAATCTGAGAAATAGTATGTCAGAAAAGGTTTAAATGCCTTGTTTTTCAGTGACTGCATTTTGTTGTTCAGCTAGCAAGGCTGCTGTTTTTCATACAGTAAAGTAAAACTTGATTTTTTTTTTTCTTTCTAACAGCAAAGCTTACTAGCTTTATCTGTAAGTATGCTCTGCTGATACTGGTATCTGTAGGTGTGCGTGTGCTTGAGATACTGGAGTACAATTAGCTTAATATGGTATTTAGATCTTTTCTGCACAATAACACAATGGTGACTGCCTTAGTGTTCACACTGACTTCTAGTAAGTAGTAACGGCAGGAAAGGGCAGAACCACACTGCGCTCGGCAAACACGGAGTGGAAGAAAGGAAGGTATAAATTAGCTTTGTAAAATGTTGTAATCTGCCTGTTGTGTTAAATCTCTTTTCTGATCTTAATGAAAAGAAACAGACAGAAACCAAATCCTATCTGGTTTCATATACTAAAGTTTGAAGAGTTGAAGTGATTTTTGTTCATTTAGGGGCCCAATATTGCGATCTGTTCTCCGTGTAGCTGAAACGCACCTCAGAGGGCAGAAAACAAGTATTAATACTTAGTATAATGTTGTTATATTTATTTATAAAATCCCAAACTTTTTCAAAACCTACAATGTGCTGCAGATATTTGTAGTAATACTTAATACTTAATAATGAAATACTTAAATGAGTTAATTTATTAGCTAGAGATACAATTAATATTTAGTTTTGTATCCCAAATACATGTGCCTGCCTGTTCTCTGGTCTCCTCAATGCTTCAAACATAGCAAATTAAGGTGAAAAATAATGGAGCTGTGGTATGAAAAATAGTATAGACCTTTTTTTTTGGTTCTTTGTATTTCCCTACTGTAACTATATGAATTGAATGGGCATTTAATTGTCCAGTTTATGTTTTATTTTTAGAAGATAGGATTGTGAAATGAAAACGTGAACCCAGTTAATGAAGAACTGTTCTCTTGATCCCCCCAAAACAATAACTCTGGCTGAAAGGTGAATGTCTTGATTCCTTTCTATGGGTCATTAACTTCCATGCCTACAGATGACAATGTTAATATTCACAACGTAAATCATTTCTCTGGTGATCACTTCAGCAGAAACACACGATAAATGTGCTTATCACATGATCTAGTATCATCCGATAATACCCCTTAAAACTCAAAATGCTCCTACTGCCCAAACATGAAGTTCTGTTTTCTCAACTTAAGCAGCAGAGTTATCTCTTGACAATAAAAAATCTTTGGCAATTATTAACTGAAAAGTAGACAGCATGAAGTAAATCTCATTTTAGAGTGAGTAGTAAGGTCTATGTGAATTTACATCTTTTTAAAAATATTTATTTGGCTTATTAAAAACTGTTGGGTGTTTGAGATGTATATGCTAAAATGTCTCAAAACCTATGTCCCTTTATAGTTAGATAGTTTAGAATTCAAGGATCTGATTGCAGATTCAAAGATTGTTAGAGCTAGTGGGGCTTGATCAATGCATTGGGCCTTCTATTCAAGTGTTTTAATTAATCATCAAGGAAAGAAATGTTTAATGCAAATTAACTCAGTCTCGAGTTAGCAGATTTCCATATTTGTGCTAAAGCAGATAAGTGGGCAAGCTATGGTGCGACGCCATCTTCTCTGCAACGCCATGTTCTCTGCGACGCCATGTTCTCTGTGACGCCATGTTCTCTGCCTGTGTAACGCAATGTTCTTACGTGATGGCCTGAGCTAGAAAGACTTGAGGGTTTGAGGTGGTTGTTTCTAATGTGCTCTGCTGGGGAAATGAATCATTTTTTGAGGCAAACTGTGCGTTTGGTAACTGAAATGTTGGTGATTCACAGTTGGTCCTTGATTCTGTTCGCAGTGAGGTGCTGTGCTTGTTTCTACTGGCTTGCCTTGGCTCACCTATTCCTAGGTTGTTTTGCTGGAATCCACAGTGCAAAATAGTTTCCCTAATCCCGGGGTGTACAGTAGTTGCAAGATTTTCAGAGGTAACAAATTTATTTTTCTGTGGGTCATTATGTTGTCTTTGGCAATGTTTTTCAGTCAGTGTTTCTGTACACTATTCTATATGAATAGGTGACATAAATTTGTTTTCTGCTGAAGTTTTTTGTGGGGGGGGGAGAGCGGAAGGCATGGATGCCAGCATTTGGCCATAAATAGGAAAAACAGCAAGTATTTAAATGAAATACTGGAAGATGTTCAGAAGTATGAATGGATACCTTGGATTGTCACCTAAGCTACAAATCCTGTTTTATTTCCCTGATCTGTGGGTCTCCGTGTATCCTGGGGATGCTAACAGAGCAGGGAGAGGAGCCAGAGTGTCCCTCACTTTGGGCTTTGCATCTGCTCCACTCCGAGTGAGGAGAGTCAACCAAGCAATGGGCTCTTAAATGCGGGTGGCGTATTCCTCTCGGAGGGGATCAGAGTAAAGGAGGCAGGGAGCAGTGTTCGGATATCAAAGCCACCAAGCTCTTTGGAAGAGACATTGTGAGGACGGAGAGCATGGGGGTTATAGGAAGGAGCGGCAGATTTGGAGCCATGTGCGAACTGCATGTGTTTGCTCAGGCCCCTCATTGCAACAGTGGATAGATACTCCACGGGGACTGCCATGCAGGCGCTGCATGGCTCCGCGCTGGGACGGGGAGAGCCGAGGCCGTGGGACAGCTGCCATGAGCCTAGAGCATCTAGAGGTCTCTTTCTGTGGAGAGAGAAAGCCTGCAGATCCAAGGCAAGTGCTGGAAAATCCAGGACTCTTTCACAGGGAGGCACACCAAGCCTTTGTGAGCATCCCACAAGAGGGATGTTCCAGCCTGGAATATGGCAGTACTTAACTTTATAAAAGTAAGAGACTGGAGGGAGAACAGAGCAGGCCTTTAGCAAGGCAGCAAGCCGAATCATAGATGGCTGCAGGCAATATTTGGCACAGCATCTGCATGCCAGCCACAAAATGGAGATCATCACGTGTGCTAATCTACACTAAGCCCACAACTAATAATTACCACCAGCAGACAGGCCGTTGTCTCAGGCCTAGTGCCATGACAGAGCTGACGTCCGTAAAAGGTTCGTCTACCTAAAACTGTTCTTGCTTTAATGTGTTGTGAGGATGAGCAGGAGGATGTGCTTTGCTGTCTGTGGTTTTGGTTTGCATCGATTCAAATGCAACTCAGAAAATATCCTGAATTATATTTTGTGAAAATATAGTGCGTGGATGAGCGGAAGATGATGCTTTAGGGAGGAAGGGAAAATAGTTTAAGAGGAAAATTAAGGATTATTGTGGTATCCAAGATTCCAGAATTATTATTAGGCCAGAAAATAGATTAACAGGAGGAGATTACTTTCTATAATTTCTACATATGTAAATGGGCGTATAATTTTCTATCACTATAAAATATTAGCACATATTTACTGTATAATAAGCAATTCAACTTCATAAACAATTGAAGATTACCCCAAATTTACATACAATGGGAAGAAAAGTCCTTTATCCTCTGAAACTGTAGCATTTGGCAGATTCAGGAATAAATAATCTTTTGTGGCAAGGGTATGCCTTATCAAACATATGCAGATCAGTGCTAATTAATGCTAATTAAGGTTTCCTGTCTATCTAGTTGGAAAAACGTCCAAATGTTATGAAATCCAGTTAGTATGCCTATTACCCTAATTGTTTTATATGGGATGGTTCTTAATTAAAATATGTAAATTGACCTTAATTGCTATATACTAATGGAGGTTCATGTTATCTCACTAAAAATGACAAGATGGTGAGGAGGGGTACTTAAACAAATAATTCCGATACATTTGTAACTAAATGACCTTTACTCAAAATTATTTTTAATTGGAAATTGGCAAAAGAAACATTTTACCATTTATGTTTCCTTTTAGTCTTAAATGATGTCAGAATTTACAGTTCTTTGTTAATATAGTTATGGTGACATTGTAGCTTAATTAAGACTACTAAACAAGTCAACATTTTGTGTGTTTACTGTCTGCTTCAAAATTGTTTGCTAACCTTATAATGACCTTAGGAAATGTATGTTTTACAACATTGATCTGAATTTTAATTATTTGGGGAGTTTAATTTTCGATTTTTGTTTTAATCTTGTAATTACATTCCTGAAGTTGGATACACTTGTATGCTTTTGCCAATGGACCTGTGCTTCTGAGTTTGCACTGAGGTGGCTGGTGGGCAGCACCTCTTTGCATTGGACCTGTTTGTGTAGGACAGAGACTTTTATCCCGTTTGTGTGAGTTTGCACATCCACGGCTACACAGCTGGGGCTGGCGCAGGCTTCTCCACAGGACTTGTAGGCCTTTTCTCTCCAACACAGACGTGTTATTTGAATGATGTTTTGAATGCCAGTTGTTTTGTAGACATCATGTATTGGCATTTTCATGGTAGCTGAAATAGCTTATCATACTGCTTCATATGAAAATCAAATGTTTTTCTTCTCTGGTTTAGAAGATATAATTAGACACTGCTAATCTAGAGCATTGGCTTTACCTACTATATTTTAATGGTTTTGCATGTTTGCGGGGTATAATAATGATGAAAACACAAAAGTTTGTAAAACTTTCCATTTGGGCACGTTATACCCAACCAGAATGAGAAGAGAAGCTTTCCTGCCTGCTGTGCAATGCCCTGTGTGAGCAACACTGCTCAGCATGTGGAAGCACTTGGGTTTCCTCTCTTCCATACTGATCAGCTACTGCCATCCCAGTTGTTACTCAAAATAATAGTATGTTTGTTGTGCTCATAAACATTACTGATTACCAAAACAATCTGAAAGGTTTCATTGTTTTTCAGGATATTGTGACCAATGTTTCTCCGAGGATTGTGCGTGGAATTACTTCAGGTCCAATATATGGCCCAGGCCAAGGCTCTTTCCTAAACATTGAGCTGATCAGTGAGAAAACAGCAGCATATTGGTGTAAAAGTATTGCTGAATTAAAAGCTGACTTTCCAAACCATGTAAGTACTAATCAATCATAAAGATGCAGTATAAAGATTTAAAATTACCTGATTAAGATTTGTAAAATAGAATACTGGTTTATTTACTGTCATAAGAGCATGTTCTTGCATATCTGAAGAGCCCATCTTTATGACAGCAAATTCTGTGATGTGACTGTTACATAGAAACCATGCTAATAGAATCGTTATTGTTTCTTTGGTTGGACTCATCATTACATTCAAATAGATAATGTTAAAGAAAGAGGCATCCCATGGATGCTTATTAGTTTTTCTGTGAATAATTTTGTATTTGAGATTGCATTTAAGTATATAACTTAAAATATTAACTTCTATTGCAAATTGAATTTAACTATAAAAGGACTCTTTCTTCTTTTCATCTTTAATGCAAATTATTCTGATTTTTTTTTTAATGATTTTTTTTACCTCAAGTGAAGAAATGGTGCCTACTTAATTGTACTGCAAGATTATGGTTTTGTTGGAGACTGCTTGACTGTGAGGAGTATATGTCTAGAAAGTAATAATGAGAGCTGGGAGTAAAGATACCATCTAGCTAGCATAGGTGGATTTCAGCCACTGTTCTAGTGAATAAGAAGATCTAGGTAGAGAGTAAAAGTTTCTCCTGAATCATGGTCTCAAATGAATAGAGTCAGAAATCCCCAAGTGTAGATATCTTCTGTCTTGAAGTTTTACTTCCACTGTTCAGCGCGAAGGAAAATAAGCAAACTTTCCTGAATATTTTATGTTATAAATATAATCAGATTTTTCCTCTCATACTTGGAGTTTAAATGTTTGTATCTGCAAGTATAAAAATTATAAAACTTGTTTAAACAAGTTGCATTGGTACAAAATGTAAAATGCATATTTAATATCCCAGTTTGCTATTCATGGATTGTATGTTTCTTTTCTGAGGTTTGAGTCACATTATTACCTGTGACTGAGCTTCATATCAGGTGGAAGTGTGAATCTAACACAAAACAAACAAACAAAAACAACCTAAAACAAAAATACTTTTTGAGAAATGTCTGGGTGAACTTACTTAAGAAGCAAGGAATGGCGTTTTCCACTGAGCTGAAAGCAAGCCAAAGAAGAGGACACAAAATAGATTACAATACAGAAACTTATCTTGCTATTGTAAATATTAAAAACAAATCAAAATTGATATATAATCACTCTTGCTCTGTAATACAAGTAATTTAAGGGTTTTTTAATAGCCAGAAGAAATATTAGCAAAATAGCTAGTTTACCAGAATATAGTTCCATACCAGCATCCTATCACTTGCCATTAGGAATAAGTGAGCTATAATACAAAAGGAACTGCAAAATTCCCACAGTGTAGCCTGGAATTTAAACTAAATCTTGCAAGGGCTTATGCAAAAGAGGGCCAGCTGGTGTAGCTCAGTGGATAATGTCACATAGCTGTGGCACTGTAGATTGCTGTAGATCAGGAACGAACACACCCTACTGCAAGCATAGTCTTCATCCCTACGTGAGGAAGGGCAGAAGGCTGCCTGATTCTCTGGCTTTTCTGGCTCTGTTTTCTTGTTTGTGTTTTTGTCTATGTGTCTTTTCCAGTCTTTTCCTCTCCTAGCTTCTGCCTTCAAGTCTCATCGGAGAATCCACTTCAAGCAGGCTAGGGCAAAAGCTGCCCCCAGCACAAACTCTTGAGCCAGCATCAATGTCAGCTGAGGGGAATTAGATATTTTTAGGGGCCCAGGAACAGGAGAAAGCAGAGGTAGGATCTGGATTTTGTAGGTTTGTTTGTAAAGGGTCATGAAAATCATTGCTGATTTTTTTGGGGTGTTTTATTATTTTTATTGTTAATATATACCAATTTTATTCATTCATTTGGAGAGCTGTGAAAATCCAAAAGAAACAGATCTGTTTGTGTCTGTGGTCTCCTTTTTAGTTTCACAGATGTCCTAGCTTTACTTTTCCTATCGACTTGCTCCTTTGATAGCCAAACTTGTTCCTCATGTGGTTAACTGTTTTTGATGAGTCTGTTAAGCATTTGCATTCCTCTCTTATATTTCCACATGTAGCATCTGATACCACAGGATTTATCATTTTATGCTTGTATTAGCTTTTTCTACTCTTTGGTACTAAAGACTGAAAATTTGATAGCAGACAAAGGGAACAATTATTTTATTGATTTCACAATGCTAATTGTACTATGAGTGTATCACTTTTTTATTAGAATAAAGTTGACATCATACAAGCAAATGTCACATCCTCCTCAGATAGAAAACGTTTATCAAGCACTATAAAAAAGTGAAAGAAAACAATTAAGAATCAGAATTTTCAGACTGAAATTTAAACACTAGTTGTTTTGAGGAAAATCACTAGTGATACTTACTGATGAAAGTCAGGTAGACTTGTCTCTTTATTCCCTGCATATGGAAACATTTTCAGCCGATACTAACAAGAAGTGTGTTCCCCTATGCAAGGATTATCTTAACTTTGTGATGAGGAAAAGGAAGACTTGCCCTTTCTGAGGTCTTTTCAGGAATTTTTGGAAATGGCAATGTGATAGATTTCAAAGACTAAGGCAGGCTTTGCCCCAAGTCCTGGTTTCACAGGATTTTTTTTTTGAACCAAGCAGATATTTGTCTGTATGTGAGTCTGTGCAATTTTCAGCCAAAATTCTCTATTTCTCATTTTGTGTTATATTTGAGAAATCAGTTTACTTAGTAAATACGAATTAAGAAGAACTCATGGCAGATTATGATCAGAAATGAAAATGGGAGAATTTCAGTGGTACCTTAGCTAAGTCTACAAATTGCAGTATCTTAAGAGGAACTGAAGTGGAAAAGAAGTTTGCAAGAGAATTTACTGCTGAAATTTTCTTTTCACATATTTGACACTAATGACAACACGGCCATTATCTGAACTGAATACTTGTCCTGGCAATACATCTGTGTGTATCACTTAAACAGGGAGAATTGTGTGCAGTGTAGCCAACGATCATGAGAGACTGTTTCTGGAAACTGCAGAGAGGTAAGGTATATTGTAAATGTTAGCACTTGTTGCATCAGAAAAGAAAAAAAAAACATGCAAATTGCTGCTGTTTCTCATCAAAACCTTGTGCTTACCGTAACTGAGCCTATAGAAGAAGAGCTTTGAAGTGGAACTTAATGAAGCAAAATACGTTGCAGGGAAAATGTCAATCACTACAGGGCTGACAGGAGCCCATCACAAGCAGATGATAAATGGAATGCAAAGAACAACAGTTTTTGGAAAAAGATACTGAAGTGAGTATTTTTCAGTATCGCTGCAATTCATACACTGAAGTCTTACAAGCATCAGTTTGGCCTCCTTTACCAAGCACAAATGAGTGCTCATTACCAAGCACAAAGGAGCTCACATAGGACACCAGATTGTCATCTGTGGTGCCGACTCTAGAATTCAGATACCAGGGTCGTGATGTGTTGAATTGAGAAGCCTTTTTCGCTAGAATGATTAAGTGCTCTTGGACTCCAAAGCTAAGTGGAAGAATCTTGCCTTGCTGATGTCTGCTGAGCAAGATGCTGAGCGTGGCCTGCAGGGTGCTGGTGACAGTGCCGGTGGCAGTTGCTCAGCACAGAGCAGCTTTTGAAAGACTGAAAGCGTTTAAGATATATTTTTGTTCCCCATTTTGTTCTGAATGTCCCAGGAACACCTGTCGGGAGTAGCCGTGTTAGGGAGAGCATGAGGACGACAGCTCGCCAGAGCCCAGGTTGGGAACTGACTTCTTCGTAGCACAATTTAAAAAAAAAAAAAAAAAAAAAGGAAAAGAAACTGCCTAGAATGGTGTCAGCAGCTTTTTTTATTATTATTTTGCAGTTTCTTCTGCTGTAGAGGTGTGAAATAGGGCAGCCACTGCTTTTATTTTTTTCTTAATGTAGCCTAGCAAACCCAACTTTGTTTTAATTCTATTCTGTGAGAACGAGAGGAAGTGAGAGGGTTAAAGAGCAAGACAAACACAGCTGAGCAGGCATATGGGAGGGCCTTGCTCCTGTCAAGAACCTTTTGGGTAGAAAAATGCAGTGTTCACAGAGATTTCTGAAGTTACAAGTTGGATAGAAATAGACTTGCTACAGGAATAGTGGGTGGTCTACCTGAAGAGGCTTGATTAGTTTGCTGAAGTGATCCCTGAAGTGGTGACCTACATACCCAGCTTACGTGTAACACGAGCTCAGTTTTTAATAACTAATTCTGACTGTAAACTGGGAATATTTATATGTTTACATAAACTTTTCCCCTCTAATTCTGTATTAACAATATATCTTCTAATATATTTTCCAGAAGGAATTAACCAGCATATCTGAAAATGAAGTAATTTCATTCATTGTTGTGAGCTTCCTTTATGATTTAAAAAAGGCTTTAGCTGTAAATATTGGGGGTGATATAGAGGAGT
>JAUBOD010000901.1:2042880-2061423 GCA_032353885.1 Nothura maculosa | reverse complement strand
TATTTCATATAGATATCATCTTGAGGGCAGATTTGTTGTTTACGTAAGTCAAAGGCAAAGAAATAAGTTTGGTTCATTTTCCATGTTTTACAAAAACCCAGCTGGCTTATTTTAGTGTTCTCTAGTGCACACATCTTGAACAAATACAAGGCGCAGCCAACACATTTTGCTCTGTGATATTTTTCCCCAAATGGTGCAGAATATATTTCCTTTCTGAAGTAGAAATGACTCTCATTTCTATATCCATGGGCATGGCTGTATAGTAAGGGGAGACAAGATGTTCTGCCTCCCAGAGGAGTGTGATGCAGTTGCTGCTGTGTGGTGGAAGCTGCACCCTCCAGCTAGGAAGGGCTCCATCTAGGAGACTGTGCCCTGGCACAGGCTGCCCAGAGAACTTGTGGATTCTCCTACTCTGGAGATCTTCCAAACATGCCTGGATGCCACCCTGTGCCTCGTGCTCAGGGTGTCCCTGCTGGAGCAGGGGGGCTGGACTAGATGTTCTCTAGAGGTCCCTTCCAACCTCAACCATTCTGTGAGTCTGTGATTTCACGATGCTCATAGGAACAGGTGTTGGCAAGGTCTGCAGATGTGCCTAGCTCAAGACCTCCTAGCTCACAAGGAATTGCTCATGTTTTAGAATATTTTTAGAGTGCTTCTTCCAATCTGGTTTAAACTGGGTTTAGATCAGTCTGGATATTCTTTTCTCGTTTTTCACCACCTCCTCTTTTGTTTTCCACTTGATAGCTTGAGAGTTTTGCTCTCCTGCAGATCTCAGTGTAGTGCAACTTCTGTCTTCCAGGTGGAAGATGACTCTGTATGAAAGAAATGCCTTCCACTTGCACCTTCCCTTTGGCTTCTTCCTTCCTCCTTTTGCCTGATTTGTGCAGAAACAAGTAGATATAGAAGAATTTTTATTCATCTTTTCAGGAGAGGCGGACATTGGAAAGGAGACTTCTTTTAAATTCCTTCTAAATTAGTAAATGACAGGGAATTTTCCACAATCTTTATAATAATAAAATACTATTATCTACTCCTTTGCTAAAGTTGGTGGGATGTCTCTGAGAAGGCTTGTGTCTTAGTTATTTTCTAGGTCTTTCACAGAACCAGAGGTTTAATGAGATTACCTTTAAAAACCCTATTTACCTTGAGTTGTCACAGTGAGTATTATCTTTCCGGCCGGTGCTCAGGAAGTTACCTTCCTGTTTTGCTATAATGTGATCAGCTCTGATTTGCTGATCTATAGGAATCCTTGCTGTTTCCTCTTCCTCCCACACTGCACATTGAGAGGTTCTGACACAAAGGCTCCCAGTATCCCAAGTGGGTGTCTGACCACTAGGCTGTCGAATTAGTGTCTTTCTGTGTCCTCCATCTCCCTGTGAATATTGAATTATTAATACAGTGTGACAGAGCTCTCCCAGCTCCCTCACGGCAGCACAGCTGGCCCACCTGATGTGGGAGATGCAGCTGTGAACTGGGGAGTCCTGCCCAGCTCTCCTGTGACTCTCATTTGCCCTCCCTAGTGAACATGGTGCAAACTCTTCCTCCTCACCCTCTGCCTCTTTCCAAGAGCCAAGAAATCTTCGCAGGGAAAATGTCACTGCAACAGGTACACTTTAATATTCACAAACTGGCATTTTATAAAGGGAATTCATTTCTGGTTGGTGCCCTGGTGCTCTAGCTGAACCCAAAGGCTGCAGCAGTCTTAACGATGTCTGTGGCCTCATTGCATGGGAGATTCATCTATTTTGTAAGTTTCCAGGAACTAGCCCTTAATCAAAGAAGTGAAAATGTCCTGATGAAGCCTCCAAAATACCAATAAGGAAATAAAACTTTAGATTAAGTTTTAGATTAAAAAAAAGGAGAAAAAAAATACAACTCCCCAAAACATGCAACTTGCCAACCCCATCCTATGTGTTTACAGAATTAGAGACTAGCTTGATTTCCTATAAAGGGTTTTTCAATTGATCAAGTAGTGTTAAACTTTGAGAATATAGAATATGTAAGATTTTTCTCCAAACTCTTATTTTATGTGTGCAGTGCAGAAGGTTTGATTCTGAAAACAAAGCTAATGGTGATATTTATCCTCACAATAAATAATGATGTCTGACTCTGAAAGAGAGATTTCAATCTGGCTAAATATAAATGATTTTGAAAATGTGTGTTTTATAGGTACTAGAGTAATATGCCAGGTCTCCTCGAAATAAATGTTAATATACCGCCAACAGCTACAGGTCTCCTTAAGATTTGTTTCCGTTAGAATTTTAAAAAAGCTCTCTGTGAGCTTTCATCCTGTGCTTACATATTTCAGGTCTGATTTTTTTATACACATCTTGTTGCAGCACTATAGGATGGCTATTGCAGGCAAAATACAGCCGAGCTGCTGTTTGAATTTCCACGTTTTTTTATTCTTCTTTCTCATTTGTTTGTTTCTTTGTTTCTGCCTAGAAGCCAGGTCCTTAGGGAGTATGTTTTTAACAAGGTACCCTGGACCTAGCAGAAAACTTGCCAAAACGTAGATCTTTTTGTTCTGCGCAGAGTTATTTTCATACTTTTCACAAAAATATTGGTTTATTCTGGAATAACAGTTCAAGCATGTTATGTCTGTGGTATTAATACTTTGCCTGATTATTGTTGCGTTGTGTAGCATTTTTACTGGAGTATTCTGGCATCATTTGCATAATATATAGACTGTTAAAATTTCTGTGTTTGTGTATGTCCTCCAGAGCAAGAGAAATTCAGAAAGTTGAGTGTTAAAACTTCAGAAATGACTATGAAAGATCTAGATAGCAGATTCAATCATTACATGTGGGAATATATAATTTTTGAAAATGAGTAGAGGCAGTTAATTTTAATTACTTTTCAAGTAAGTTAGTGGAGCTGTATGTTTTTACAAAAAACAGGCAGCAATTGTGACTTTTAAGGGAATACTTTGGAGATGTCATTTCATTAAATTAAAATGTGTACATTCTATGAAAAAAATGACATTATTAATAGGGACATATATTCCAAGCTGTTGAAATGCATAAATTATCCTGAAAGGGGGAAAGTCGAAGTTATAATAAGAGCTGCCTTTTAATTTTATGCCACATGATTAAAAAAAAATCTCAAAAAACAAGATCATTCACTTTCATAATCACAGTTCTCTCAGTGCCTGTGTGGTATTGATTTTGGTCAATAGAAATGAATGAAAAGCAGCCTATCAGTGGAAAGAAAAGAAAATATATGTATGCATATGCCCATGTGTTTACTATAAATATTTGCTGAGAGAGTTAAAGACTACTTACATTAACATATATTTATAAAACAGTGTGTATAGGAGTAAAAAGCAAATATGTGCCATAGCACAATTTTAATTTTGGTTTATTATTTGTGTTAAATGTAGCCCAGCCATTAGAAGTGGTTATTTGCATACATTATGTCAGGATGCACAAAGAGGGCTCTGTTTCGCACACTGTCCTTGCAGCAGTCGGGTTTCTCCTAGTGCTCTGCCGGAGAGATCAGAGCCCTAATAATAGATTTTTGACAGGGAGCTCGCCTGCTACCTGCCCTACACAAATCCTCACTGTTCATGTTTGCTTCATGGCAACAAAGCAGACAGAAGGAAAATGCCAAGTGCTGAGTTTGAGGTACAGCCCTGCCATAGCTTGACATTTCAGCAGAATAGCAGTTTATGAGATGCATAATTTTTCATCTGGGACTCAGCTGCCATTTTCATAGAAGCTTGCAGCTCATTGACTGACTGGAAGGAGGGCAAAGGTTTACGGCATAGATCAAGGTCTACATCCTTCCCACAGCTATTTAAAATAAGTATTATTCTGCAGGTAGGGTCAGAGAACTGCCCTTGGTCCCCACTTTTAATATTTTTAGCCAATTTATTTCCCACAAAGAGAACACTTTACACTTTTAACACAGATGCTGTTTGTAGATTATTAAAAATGAAGGTAATTCGTTTCACCCACCAAAAGATTGAGCGAGCCTTGAAAAAAAGGCTGAAGCGTCTGTCTTTGCACACACAAAGCTGTGTATTCTCCTCCTCTTAGTTTGAAAAAGCTCATTCCAACCTTCAAATGAATGAAAAGTCTTTACACTGGGAGCATAATTGGTTTGTGTTTTATTATTGTTATAGATTGAATTTAAATTTTCTCGTTCATGCACATGTACTTGGGAAACAGATGCAATGTAGGTACATGTAAGTGAGTGTTTAATTTAGAATTACACATCTCTGTGAGCTTCGCTAACAGTTCACCATGTCACAGTCTCATATAGAACAATGGCACAGTACATTGGATTAATTAAAGAAGCCTTGCAGAGAACTGAATTCTCAGTATGTCAAGATTTCAATTTTATGTTAAATATTTTCTAAAGGCCAGACCCTTAAATCTCAGGGGCTGTACCAAGCAGTGAGCTGTGAATTTAACCATAGGCTAACTGCTAATGATAAGGAAAAGAGTCCAAGTTGAGGCAGCTGTAATACAGTCGTTGGATTAGGCTATCAATCACTCGGTTCCCTGAGGAACGGGCAAAGACGACAAAACAGTGAAAAGGGAAATTAGGAAGGGAGGGCATGACTAGAATGAGATTCTTCACCAAATGTATCTGTTAGTTGGCTGAATCCCCCAAGCATCCGACAGAAGCGTCCAGCATTGCTCCCAGACTAAAAACCGAGTATTTGTTCCAAACTCCTAAAAAAAAATAAAAACCCACACATTAAATCCTCATTAACTATTGCTGGTCTTTACAAGGTTGTAGAAATGCAACACATAAATCAGTTACATTCTGCTCTTTTAATAATGTGTTATTAGATTAATCTCTAAACTACTGTTGTTGAATGCAGCGGATTTACTGTTGGCCTCAAATCTCATATAGAATATGTGCTGTTGAAATAATTCCTTTTCCAAATGTGCCTCCTTTTTAATGAACAGATAACTGTTAAGCCATCAGATTTTATTGATGGCTGCCAAAGGCCAATATCAGAAGGCGATTTGGATGAAATCATAAATTCTACTCAGGCGTTTTCTAACATGGTGAAAAAAGCAAATGATGGTGGCCTAGCTTGTCCATACATGTATGGAACATTACAGCATCCTAGTCTGTGTGCAGCTAAATAAAGTGGGAAATCGGGTGATATAGTGGGTACAGATTCATGTGGTTTAGTTCAGGCATGTCACAGAGAGTGTAGCTTGTATAGTTAGCACTTTGGAGATGGAGTTGGATGAGGAAAGCAGGGAAACTAACATGAAAGTCAAAACATTAATAGTTTGATGGAACCAGGGGCTTTTTATTTAAATCCCTTTGCAGCAATGGATAGAGATGTATACAGCACATGCAAACCGTGGTCTGGCAACAGGGTATTAGTCTGTCAGGAAGAGAAAAATGCCCCTTTGGGTAAGGGCAGCAAGACCAAACCTACTGCCTTGGGCGGTTGTGTTCCAGCGTCCGCCAGGTGTAGGGGAGAGGCTGCAGCCTTCTGCTCTCTCAAAGGCAGCTAAGCAGCACATCTGGCATTGAAGCATTACTTCTAAGTGATTAAGTGGCATCTGGCTGTGGACCGAGGGGCAAAAAGATGGATTGGGGTAGCAGGGAAGTTTGGCTGGCCTGGAGCTCTGCAGAGCTTCCTTGCACTGTTGAGTAGGTGATGGATTCAAACTTGAAAATAGATTATGAGACTTCAGTATAGGAAGCAAAGGAGAGATGTGACAAAGAAAGTAGGTGCAAAGCCAGGTGTATTCACCTGTTGGTGTTACAGGCGCCTGCTGTTGACCATACAGAGTTCATGGTTGTCTAGTCTGCTGACTTGTTATTGTGCAACAGATTCAACAGTGAAGTTTGTGATACGAGTAATACTTGAGAGTGCTCAATAAGGGATCTGTCTTCTCTGTCTTCAATATAAACTGTACCTGTCACTCACAGCAGAGAAGTTCCTAATAATAATTCTAAAAATACCAGGAATCTGGCAGAGCTTGTAAGCAGCTCTGATAAATAGCCACATCAGCAGAGATTAACCCTCCTTCATACTTACCCACTGTGTCTCAAGCAAGCTTGTTTTTTTCTATATCTCATCTTGCCTACCTATTTGTTCTAGTCACTAAATGGTATTGGTTTTAACACCCATCTGTATTCAGTGGAATGCATTTTCTTTTTACCTGAAGAATCATTGCATTCTTACTCATATGCCTAAAAAACTCATTTTGCTATCCATTAAGTATCAAAACCAGGGCTAACAAATTCAAAAGCAACTTTTTATGTAACCTTTGTTAAGATGGAGCTGTTGTTTTTCCTTCTCTCCTGTGCAGCAGCTGTACTTGCAGGATGAACCAACTGGCTCCTGTCTTCCCTGGTGGGTCCCGGTGGTGGGTGCCATCGCCGCCAGCAGCGGGTCCTGCTCCAGCTCTGTGTGCTGGCTGTGCACCAGCCTCAGGAGCCTTCGCAGCGCAGGCTCCTCTGTGAGCTTCTGACCACGCTTGCTATATCCATACAAAATAACACACTGATGGATTTTAGGAATGGAGAACAGGGTAGCTTGGAAAGAGAGTTACGCAGTTGCATGAAACTGAAGTAAATCCAGTTGCAGGAGGTTTTGATGGTCTTGCAGAGCTTTCACAGAGAAAAAACAAAGCCAAGAAATTATTTGGAGTAATCTGGAATCCAAGACATTCCTTTGCATTCAGCAGTGTCAGAGTGTTGTTGTTGTGGACTTGCTTCCATGTAAAAGAAAACCTAGAAATTTCCTGACACTGGTTAGCTGTGATTTATGATGAACTCCCCACGGTGAATACATCTCTAGTCACTAAATCCTTCTAACATTCTGTGTTTCCTTAGTATCATGCTTAAATGATGAGGAAATTCTAATGCCAACATTAAATGTAAAACTCAGAAGACAAAATAAAGGCAGATTTGGTTAACAGAGTAGATCCTGGATTTGCTTTTCAATGGACATTACATCATCCTTTGTGAGTTATTGCCAAAAGCATTTATAAAATATTACCCAGCTAACAGAACATCTTTTTTACACTTCAAATAGATGTAACCAATATATAATAGTCAGCTAAGAATTCTGCATTTTAATATGATTTCATGCAAGATACAGTGATATATAAAATAAGCTGTATAAATATGCTGCCCATGAACAGTAAATACACACAAAGTCATGTAGGGAACCTGCTGTGGTTACCCTATTTCCAATTTATCATCAGCTTACAACCAGGTACCTGCAAATGTCTTTTCCATCAACACGTACCGTATAACCCGCTTCACAGAGTCCTCTTTAAATCCCCAAGGATGCTCAGGGCTTTAGGGAGAGTGAGTGAGAACTGTCAAGGGCAGTGTCCCCTTGGCTCAGAAGGAGACACACAAATCCATAGGGAAGCTGTAGCCAGTATGTGGAGAAGGTGGACTTGATAATATTGGATCAGGCAACAAAATGTGTGGCACCTGGCTCAGCACCGAGGAAGACTGGTGCTCTGAAGAACTTCATTATCGTCAGTTCAAAAGCAGTAGTGATGTGTTTTACAAGTGTGCATGAGGATATGGTAAATTGTTATGGTTGTGCCTGGCCATTTATGTGTATTTCATAGTCCTCTTGAGTGACATATTGTTTTTCAAAAATCTGTATGATTAATCCAATCTGCATTTTGGCTGTGCCAAGCTCATCTCGCTCCCTGTTATTTATAGCGGTGCTTACACTGTTAAGGCCACATCAGTTGCTTATCTGTTGAATATACTAGCTTTGGCAATGTTTCTACTGATTTTTGGGTATTTGCCCATTTTAATAGGGAGCACTCAGAGAATTATTCTCACTGTAGCCCCTGATAACCTCTGTGCATCAGAGGCACTTGCAGAGAAACAATTGGCAGATAAGGCATCTAAGAACTGGTTGCTTCTGTCTCTCTCTCTCTCTCTCTTTCTCTCTCTCTCTCTCTCACACACGTATGTATGTAGTATATGTATATAATGTAAGCAGTTTCTTTAGATCTTGTTACAGATGGAATTTGAAGGATTCAGACCTCTAAAGATGATATGGTGGCTCAGTTCCTCTCACAAAGATGGTCTTCTCCTCTGGACATCTCTGTGGGTCTTTACTGGTGTTCAGTGTTTCCCGTGGATGATACATTCCTTGGGGATGCCCAAATTTTTGGAGGGCAGAGAAGGCATGCTGTAGTAGTGCTCTCTTCTGCCCACACTTCCCTTGTCTTCCTGAGCTGTTGTTCCCATCGGGATGCTTTTGGATCAGAGAGCCCTTCCAAGGCACTCTATGGAGTCTGAAAACCTGCTAAGTTATGTTGGGTGGAGAGGACAGGTCCCTGCTCTCTGCAGAATCTCATAGGCAGTTCTGAGCAGAAGTCCAAGTTTGTCCTGCTGAACAGGACAGCAGGACAGCTTACTTAGCTGAAAGAGTGTTAAGCTTTTTATGATGATTATAAAGACACCTTTTCAGAAAGCAAGGTAAATGTTAGGTACCTTTCTCACTCCATGCGTGTCATCAGAAATTTGAGGTTAGTATGTTACTAATTTAGGAACCTTAGGCAAATGCCTGTGGTAGTTGGGGCCTATATTTTGTGAGGAAAATCAGTTGAGTAGGCAAATAATTCATTTTTTTCTAGTGTGTAGTAGACTTCCTGAAAACACAGATGTATCTGATGGTAACCTAGTTCACTTTCTAATGTGATGTCACAAGAGTCTTACTTGTATACTTGACATTAAAATATCTTCTCATCATTTGATGTAAGGCATCTGATGTTTATATATATATATATATATATATATAAAATATATATATATATAAACCCTAATAACAGCATTGCAATCCTTTAATATTCTTTCTCATGTTCTTGTTACAGTAGATGTCTGACATATATTTTCTGGTTTAAAAGCTCAAAACAAATTTCTGCAGTTTAATCTTGGTGTTAGAAAAAGCATCACAGCAGCTGTTATGGTATTTTATATTTAAACGAGTTTTTGTAAAGACTCCTGACATGCTCCCGCAGAGCTGAACAGTGACAAGCATGCTCTGGCAAGCAAGATCAAGCTTGCTGAGTTCACACAGCTCAAGTTTTTGCATTGACACTGTAACCCGACTCTGAAAACTATTACCCTACTGCATTTATTTTGGCTTTCTAGGTGATCCTGTCCACTTGAATTAGGGATTTCCGCAGTTTTTAAAATACTGTGACTTTGGATTTGTATTTGATTTAAGACTTCAGTCCATTCAGGGTTGCTGTTACATCCATGTTTGATGACATCTTCAGTAATGTATTCTATATAGAATCACAAATGACAGCAGAAAACCTTCATGACTTCAAACATCTCTAAACACTGAATGCAGAATAATTTAAAAACCATATGCACCTTTCACGTTGTGAAGTACACCATGTCCTAAATTTGTGTGTCTTTGAAAGTCATTGATCAAAAGTGAAGTTCAGACATGTAGTCATTATGGGCTATAATTAAGGAGATTAATTTTTGTTTGTGTTCTTTAACTTAGAAGAGAAAGCTTTTTTTTTCCTAATTGCAAGGGCACCATGTTCAAAAGGCTTATACTTTACTTTTGGAGTTTCTGAATAAAGAATTTAAACCTATTTGGGATTCTAGGAAATTTGTCATGTAGACTAAATTAGTTACCAGATGCATTGTGCAACATATGGCATTGTACAGTCTTTGTGTGCTTCATAGTATTTTCTTAAATTACCCGTATTTGTTTTGATTCCAAAAATGCACTTGTCTAGGCTCTCTAGTGCTTTGGACTTAAATGCTGGCTTTTCAGTGCTGAACAGATGTGTTCAAATTTCACATGAAACGGTTCCGCTTTTGTGAGCCTTCCCCTTTGAACCTGCCAGGCACAATATTGTGTCAATGACAGGTCATGCAGATGGCATCTTTCAACTTTTATATACATACTTAATGCTTAAATAACCTTCAGAATTCCCATAATTCTGAAGCAGCCCAGTTTTGCCCAAAGATCTTGTCCATTGAATGAGTCAGCTCTTTCAGATACTTTTCATTTTAGATTGTAAAAAAACAGGAAAGAATGAAAACATAGGGCTCTTATGGGTGACAACAGTAACCAACAGCAGCCCTGCACCTATCTGTGAGCAGACATATTCCCAGGTTTGAACTGGGAATTGTGGGTAGCCATAAAAAAGACAAGAAGGTGCCCAAGATCAGGCTTTACATGTAATTTACTTCTAAGAGGAGACTGCTTGAGCTGATACATAAAGCATATGCTTACTTCCTTCCTACTAACAATTTCAGAGGAAAGGATGCTCTGCCTTTTGGGGAAGGATGGGGATTTGGAACCAGGATTGCTGAGCGCTGCCTCTTCTGCCTGGCTGAAACCTGCACTCACTCTCTCTTCACACATGGCTCTGCTCTCCCAGCATCTCTTGCATCTCTTCTCTTCTGTAAGATGGAAATCTTATACCTTGGTGCAATGTTTGGATAGTCTTTCTTAGGGGCCCTGTTCAAGTGCCAAGTCTTGCACGGTTATTTTTAGGAGGTAGAGATGAGTCTTCTAAGCAGTATTTTAAAATCAAATCAATGCTTTGTGGGCCCCAGCCTTCCATTAATTGGCCTTTGCTTTGATCACAGAAGACCAATGACTGCAGTTTAGGATTTCTGTTTTTGTCATTTTTCTTGAGTGGAAGCCAAGGGGATGAGTAAGTACATAAATTAAGTCCCTTACTCACCCTCTGAGCTGCCCTCATTGGATAACAATTAAACCGATTTGACAGAGCAATCTACTGAATTCCCTCGCATCTCCTTATGTTGCTCTGAATATATCAAACAAATGAGTGTTTAGACCTATTAATGCTGTTATTTTTTATTAATTCTGAAACCAGAGTTACGATGCAGGTGCATAATTCCATCTAGAAATCAGCATTGAGTTGTGTGGCTGATCACAAGCAGGACTCATATAAATATGTTTTAATTACCAAACCTCTGTAATATATCTGGAGCTACTAAAGGCCCCCACAAATAAGGATTATGCTGCTTCTGTGCCACAGGTGGTATACATAGCATGGACGCGCTCTTATTTTACTTATCTCTTAAGGAATGAGTTCCTGGTCTCACTGTAATTCTCAGCTAGGGAAGAGGCATAAGATTTCCCATAATTGTGAAGTTTATTAAAAACAAGGAGCAGAGTAATAAACCTTTCTTAAAAATCATCATCCACACACAGTACTTCACTGCAACTGAGGTATGATGAGCTCTTTGTTGGGGAGGGAACAGTCCTTTTCTTTTATAGAAAGCCAAATATTATAATGTAAATTATATTGGGAAAAATTCTGAAGAATAGGGAACTAAATATTTAAAAACTTTAGAACCTAGTTACAAAACCATAATTACAAGAAAATATTCTTGTATAATGAGACCTTTACATCTGTTGTCCAGTGTTTTAATGTCTGTGATAGTTATTAGCTGAATATTTCTATAATTCCATTCTGAGAGCAACTGCCATTCTTGAAACTAATGTTTCATGGTTACATGTTGCCAGCATCTGAGGACCCATCTTATAACCTACGGTGCCTGCAAAGGAGTGATGATACCTCCTCTTTCTGAAACTAGTCACTGCTGAAGAAAGTAAAAGAGTAAAAACATATTTTTTTCTCCACAGCAGAACTTACACAGCACCATTGCTGCTACAAAGTGATTGTAGTATTTTATCCACCAAGGGTCACACTGGAAGAAGGTAACTTTATGTACCGAGAGAGATGTTTGTGTATAGGGTATGAGC
This sequence comes from Nothura maculosa, assembly GCA_032353885.1. Taxonomy (NCBI): domain Eukaryota; kingdom Metazoa; phylum Chordata; class Aves; order Tinamiformes; family Tinamidae; genus Nothura; species Nothura maculosa. The sequence continues at coordinate 2,049,692 of JAUBOD010000901.1, read as the reverse complement.
ATTTACAGTGACTTGGCTTGAGGCAGTGAATTTATTTGCAGGTTGCAGATTGTGGTCTCAGTCTTTCACTGTTCGGCTGCAGACTTCCCATGGGGTGTGATGGTTGCAGAGCCTCCACCAGCACTTGCTTAGTTGAATTTAAGTTCGTGCCCCATCCAGACCAGTAGGCAGATTTGCAGTTCTGAGAAATAAAAAGGACACAGAACAGACAAGTGAACCACCCCACCAAGTGTTTATCTTCTGTCATCCTAGGGCCTCGGCAATCTCTAATCACGCTCTGAAAGTTTTCAAAGGGGGAAGCTGTCAGAAACCATTGCAGGCCAGTGAGCTATATATATTACTCAGAGGACACTGGTAGTTTGGGGAGGATTTGCATGTATTTCTTCATTCCTTAGTTAATTTTATGTGTATTTTTTATGTAATACCTTCCCTCTCAGACGCCCCTTGCAGAGCTGCTCCATGCAGACATAGTGCCATCGAGCGCCTTTTTCTCCTGCAGCAGGAGCGCCGAGGAAGCTGTTTTGGCCCATGGGGAGAGAGGCTCTGTGGCCAGAGAGGTCACCTCTGTGTCTGGGAGCCAGACAGCCTTGGGATCCTGAAGAGGTGAACCTATATGAGAGAGAGGAAGAGACTGGGTTATTTAAATTTGTGTATGTTGCCGTTAAGATACATGGCTTTTGGCTTACAGAAAAGAGTGCTTCAAAAACGAAAAAAAAAAGTTAAAAAAGTTCTATATTTTTTCCATATGGAAACTCTAGGAATATATTTCTAAGCCCTCTGCTGAGTGTAAGAAACAGCCCTTGCACTTGTCCCAGAGAGAAGAGCCGGGCTCATTGTATTCCTGCTGTTTTGCATCTCTTTCAGACGCGTAATGATGACGCCTGGAAATTTGCCCTGTTTTGTTTGTTTGTTTTGTTGTTGTTTTTCTGAGTAAGATCCAAGTAATACTCATTCTTTGTGCTTCTAGTGCTTTAGGACTGTGGGGAGATACTTGCAGTGAGACACCACTTGTAAAGGAAGCAGCTGCAGATCCTTAGTAGGCGTGTGAGAGGAAAACTTGCTTGCTGTGTTTCCAGAGGCTTCTGGCTTTTCTCTGTCAGGACCATGGAGAGCCAGCAATGCGGAGCAGGCCTCAGGGTGCTGCTCTTTCCAGCTTCTTGTCCTTCCTTCCTAGAAAAAGGCAGAGAAGCAGAGGGTGCTGGAGTGGCACTGCCACACAGTGTGTCCGTGCCCAGCCTTGGGAGCACGTTCACCTAATGTACTAATGCGAAGATCCCTGTAACTCTGCCTTTCAGAGACCTCCTGGAGCTTGAAAGCTTCTGCTCCAAAGATGCTTCAGGTTCTGTATTAAGATAAATCAGGCAAGTTTTGGGTGCTGGAAAAAACTCACACACACACCAAAAAAAAAGTATTGCAGCAGGAGAGAGTGGGAACCCAGCTGTTCTCTCCTGGCTGACAGTTTGATCCACAATTTGTACTTGAACCTGTAAAAATCAAATCTCTTTCAGTCTTCAGTAGGAACAGCTCTAGTTCTTGTTCATATGAATTCTTATCTGCACAAATCATTTGTATCCAACTCCAAAACTGCAAAACAAAATTGTCAGAAGCCCCCATACTTTGCTTCCTTCCAAATCCCTGTGCTGGCAGCAGCAGCTTGTTTTCAAATATCTCAGCAAACTCCAGTATGGCCCTTTTTTCTTTCCACATGGTAATATAGCCCACCAGCTCACAGACACATGCAGATTCACATGTACAGTCAAGGTAGATAGTTTCCATTTATTGCTGAGAGAAAAAAAAGTGTCAAATAACTTCCTACTCATCCTATGGCAAGCAGATGAGGAGGGTTGTATGTTTCAGCTACCTTAGGTATAGCTATCAGTTCTCCTCCTCTTGGTTGTGTGAGTCTTGAGAAACGGAAAGTGTTGAAATAAATGACTATGATACACAAAGTGTTGAAATAAACATTTATTTTAACACATTGTATGTGATGAGCCATTTATTTTAACACTTTTCACTTGAAGTGTTGAAATAACAGGTTTTATCAGGGGACGTGTCATCCACTGTTTCATGTATATGTGAATATGGAAATGTATCTACTGAGTGTGTGTGTATGTACTCGTAGAGATTATATAGGTATATAGTATGTAATAATAGTATGGTAGATGTGTGTGTACCTACAGTATAATATAGGTACATAGAGTGTTTTCACCTACAATGGATTAATTTGTTTCATAGTATGTTGTTGAAATAGACTGGTTGAAATTGCAGAGAATAAACCTCAAAACAAACTAAAGCCGTTAATGAATTGCATAAAGAGAGAAAGGAATATTTTCATATTTCTAGTAGTAGTTTCTTTAGTCTGCTGTACTTTTATAAATTGTGCTTTTATGTCTGTAATGAGCATTCTGACCATTCTTAACAGTATGCTTCAGGTTTTATTAGTAATAAAAATGCAATATTTTTATTTCTAAATATATGATAGGAGTCTCAAGGCAGCACTGCTTCTGAGGATGACAAATCTGCAAGCTTTGGGTAAATAGCCGCAGAGACTGCTGCAAGACTTGGAGCTAAATATATGTGCTCCTGCACCGAAATAAATGGGCAACGAGACCTACCATGTGCTGAAGCGAAACCATCACGTTGTGAGGGATGGGGCACCCAGCAGAATCTACCATTTGTCCCACCGTGATGGTTCCAGCTGTCCTGTCGGGGAGCTAGTATATTCAACATTTCTCCAATGGTCTTTCCTTTGGGAATTATGCAGTTACAGTTCCTGTGGCTTTTTTCCCTTACGTGATGCTGGGGAAGTACCTCAGTCGCTAGCACTGCTTTTACTATTTTGTTACTGCTATGATATTGTTAATATTTATTTATTTTATTATACTCTCAGTGACTGGCGTGTTTGAGCCTAGTTCAATGGCAGAATTGTGTGCAAGAGGCACCTCCCCTGCTTCCAGAGTACACGAGGCTCAGCTGCCTGCTAGCAGCAGCAGCACCAAGTAACTTCTCTACGTCATCAAAATGAGCTGTAGCGGGGTAACTGGAAAAAAATATATATGTATATGCTTAGCCAATTAAAGACTGTCTAAAGGACCTTTTGACAGATCTTCTAGCCTGAAGTCAAACAAAAGGAGGAAACATAAATGAAACAAAGTAATGACTGTCTGATAAGCTTTGATGTTGAATGTTTTGCTGGCTTTCATGCAGATCACCAAAAGTATTGACTTTTTGTGCATCTGTAATTTTCAATAAAAGAATTGCTTTGTTTGAAAATATTTAACTGGCTCTTCCAGCAAATTCAAAACAGTTTATATCTGTCCTCTCAATTTTTCCTCATGATGGAGTATGAAATGAGTGAAAATCCCCCCAGGTCTTTCTGGCTAAATAATATTTACAGATAAGAAAAAAAAAATTTTCTCTCTCTCTCTCTCTTTCTCCAATTCTAATATTTTTAATTGAGAGGAGTCTCCTATGACCACTAAACGTTTATTGAAAAAGAGCTCTGGTGATTTTATGAACTTTCAACTGAAAGAGCATAAATAACCATCAGTAGAAATCCAGGAAGAGTAAATATAGGCCCTAAAAAGAACAACTTTTTTTTTTTTTGGTCTGTGCTTGTGAATCTTCTGCCTTTTCTTATTTTGAGTGGAAGTTTTGTTTGAAGGAAACAGGAAGCAAAGTAATTACTCCTTTTTGGCAAACGTAATTCGGATCAAAGCCACAGGCATTTCATAAAGAATCAAATGAAGAGTTAGCTTTGGAAACAAAAAAAAAAGGTAAGTAATTATTAGAGAAAATATTAGCTCCCCACCAGTGTATTGCACCATAAATGTTCAAGATAGTTGTGCCATAATTATAGAAATGGGTAGAATGCAGTAAGCAAACATAGTAAGAGCCAGAGGTGGCAACGTGAGTTCATGATTCTGCAGATTTGAAACAATTTCTGTCTTGCTCTGAGTGTGAGCGGAGCCCCGGCGGCTGGGCCGGGCTGCCGGGGATGCTGAGCGCTCCTAGGGGATTCCCGCCGCACCAACGTTCCTTCCGTGTTCCGTTTGGTGCAGAAATACACAGGATACCCACTGCCTTAGCACACAGCGTGTAATTTATTAGCGAATTTGGCAAGTGCCTGTTGATGTTAATAGGAGTGATGGACTGAACAGATTGGGAGGCAGATAGGAAGCAGGGCAAGGTCTGTCTGCCAGATCCTGAGCTGAGTCAGAAACGCGGAGCTGCGCGCCATGAAGTAAGAGCAAGGTCCAGCCTGAGCTTGCTGCTCTGGCACCTCCTGCATTTCTTAGGCCACTGGCTATTTTATGTCCCATTTGCAGAGTTTGTAGCAGCTATATGAAGTCTTTCTCTCTAAACATATCTGTTCATTGGATTTTTTTCTGCGTATAAATGCATTCCCTGGCCATATTGAAGGATGTGCCTGCTACACTGTTTCATTAAACTGCTGCGTTATCGGGTAATTGTTTAAACATAATGCCATGGCACTATCAAAAGGAAAGGTGAACTAATGGCATTTGCAAATGTCAGGGATTATCTTAACACTTTTATTATAGTTTATAAAAAGTAGGTTCAGGGCATTCCATGGCAATTATTTCCACAGAAATTGGTTATTTAAATAAATTGCTAATTATCTGGATATGACAGTACTGAAAACCCTGCTAATGAGTTATTTGATAAGTGTAGCTTATGATGGCCACCTACAGGTGGGAGAGAGAAAGAACATATAGAATAATTGCAATCGAAAGGAATGCCATGCAAACAAATAACATATAATTTCCCTGAACTATTTACAAATACAAATTATATATATCGAATACTTAGATGGCTGGCACTAGGAAGCAGTAAATTTCTTGGTGCGGAATTACATTTTCTTTATTTGCTTTTTTTGCCATATTTCCCCATCTTTTTTATCTAGTTACTCTCTGCAATATTGAATTGATCATCTACAGTGCCTGAACTTTCCCAGATCAATTCCCTGGTGTAATGTTTTTCCTCTCAAGTCTGATATTTGCTGTCATTGGTTTCTTTTGTCATTAGTTTTATTAATTTTAACAGTTGGGGAGATAACAATGTCAGCTGTCTTCTGAGAATGTATTTACAGAGACAGAGAGGGAGATGTTGCTTAGATTATTTTGTTCCTTTTTTTTTTTTAGCGGCAGGAGCATAAAGGTATTTATTAATCACAATAATGTCTACACTTAATATCAGTTTATTTTTCTTTGTAATATGTAGGCTCTGTGGTAGAAATCTGACACTAATTTATAAAGAAGAACTGCAGTTTAATATAATGTAATGCGTATGAAAAATAAATTTTATTTTACATTGCTGAAAATGGTGAGAATTATGACCCAGTTTCAATTTTATGCCACCTACTAAGCATAGATACAAAAATTTGCATTTATATTAACCTTATGTATGAGAGTTTGCATTTCTTGTAAATCCGTTTCTTTCACTGATACGGAGTTTGATAAAGACCATTCAGACATTTCAAGGTTCAGACTCTGTACTGGCAACTAAAATGATTTATCTGAGTTTCATTTGTTGTTTTTAATGCACCTGGATCATGTTTTCCTAAAGACCCTTTGCTACTGTAGATGTGTGTTAAAGAGCCTTTACGCTGCTGCATTGGTACACAGTATTGCAAGCAAGAATAGAGGCCAGAATTCAAGATTACTGAGAACAGTGATTTGGGGGGAGGATAGGTCATTGTGATCAAGTTGGTCTGAACTGTTTCTGCTCAAAGCTAGCAATTCTGCCGGCTTGCTGGATGCTTAACACCAGGCGTTCTCCTTGATGAAGGCTTTAAATCTGGCCATCAAGCTTCAATTTAGTCAACAGTTTTGGCACTTGGCAGGACTGAGTCCTTCAGGGGACTCCAAGGGCTTCTGAAGTCTTAAGAAAATATATGTCTTCTGGCATGGGTAAAGGGTTCTCTGCTTCCAAAGGAAAATAAACAACCAAACCAATGCCTAACTAGACTGCCTTTCATGAGCTATTGCTGCTCGCAGGCTGCCAGTCCTGCTCTGTGTGCGTGCATGGACCAGGAAGAGGCAATCGATCGACAACTGCTATTGTTGCATTTCCTCAATGACCATCCATATTGGGCAAGAATAATCTGATTGACTTTAAAAAAAATCAAGTGAACTTTTATGACAAGGGAAAAAAAAGCCAGAGACTTTTTCATCATATAATTATTAGTTAAATTATTATTAGTTATTAGGTAAAGGTGTTTGTTTTTGTAGTGAGACTTGAAAAGTAGTTTTTAAAATACGATGGCATGTCGTCGCTGCCACCTTTTATTTTGTCTTTATCAAATCTTGTTGCCCTGCCTGAGGCCTGGATAAATTGTCTGTTTATTAAATTTCATTATTTTACAGTGAGGTAGATGATAACTACCTGCAGTGTCTGCCAGCAGCTGTTGTATTGCTATCAAGAGTGCCCTATCAGCACTTCCCTGGCCACTGGTGCTGAACCCGTGGCCTTACAGGTCCCAGCATGTCCAAGTGTATTGTGGCTGCTTATTTTTTTAGCATGTCAGCCCTCTTTCAAATGTTTGTAAGATTTGGATCTCAGCTTCTTGTGTATCATTGGATTTATCAGACAACATTCGGCAAATCCCTGATAGTACTTACAGCTATTTCAAAATTTGGCATTAGATCTCAAACTTTATTTCAACTGTTAACAAAACATTCCTTCTCTACCAGTTTCATTAATGCAGTTTATTACCTTTCTGCGGCGTGCTCGTGTCCCTAAGTCAAAAAAATCTTGACTCTGGGTTGAACTCACTGTCCGTTTCCTTTTTT
>JAUBOD010000901.1:2026356-2037184 GCA_032353885.1 Nothura maculosa | reverse complement strand
ATTTATTTTCCATTGGCAAAACCAACTTACACAGATATACACGTCTGGAGTCACACAGTAAGCCATATTTTTATATATGCTGTGACAAAATCAAGGGATATTGAGCAAGCGTATTAGGGAATGGTCCATGCAAAGAGTTACAATATTTGTGTGTAGTAACTCAGTGTGTTTTATCCCATCCTTTAGTAGATGGAAGGCAACATTTTTAACGTCTTTACTGACAAAATGTTCACACATAAAGAAGTCTTGCAGTGGGTGTAGGTAACTAACTGGTCAGTAGTATCTGAGATTAAAATTTACAACAGTTGAACAGAGTATTTTCCTTTTTCTGTACTTTTGAAGCATTTCAAAAAAAAAAAAAAAAGCTTTTTGCATTTAAAATACAGGTACATTTCAGTTATTTTTCAGCTGGTTTCCTAGCCCTGTACTTTTTTGTAATGCACCCAAATTCACCAATCCCTTTTCAGTACAAGCATAAAATTAAAAGAAAATAACAATTTTATCTGTGGAGAGAGCGGTCCTGCACTCCTTGCATATCCACAGCTCTAGAGATCTCTAGCTACATCTTTTTGAGGTACAGTTCATTACTGTGGGCTCCCAGTGAGTCTGAGTCTCTTTTAACTGAGTTTTTTTTTTAGCCCCAATTTATCAAAATAAGAAGCATAGTCAATTTTTTTGCATCTTTTGCATCATATATGTGATTTACCATGTCACACTGATGGTTTGTTAAATTTTTGCAAGGCTTTGAAGCAGACATATATTTTTCAAAGTCATTTCACTGTAGGAAATTAAAAGTGGAGACAATTATAGAAAATTCCAATGGAAAGAGAAAATGCATTATGGAAAAAGCAATAAAAGTGCAAAAATATTAAAGTAAAAATCACTTCACAGTAGCCTGAATGATTCAATTGTAGATCAGTATAGTGTAGTTAATGCATTAGCAGTAGAGCATTAATTTGCAATTACCGCAGGTGATCCGATCCTCTGTGTTCTGTCCATTGACATAAATGACCTTTTGTTGAAAGAGATTCTGCAGTCATTATTTTTAGCAGATGTAACAAAAAAAAAGGAAAACTAGAACAAAGAGGTACTCTCTGAAGTAGACATTTTTCATGGTAGACTCTCTTAACTCTGTATTCTGCCCTGGAATACTTTTGTTAATCCTTCATATGCGTCATTAATTGGAAAAGAATATGGGTTCTCCTCAGGAAGATTTGTATTCTTGCCTGGTAACAGAGACCACGAACACGTCTCGCTCTTCCGGCCCGGGTGGGCTCCACGAAGCTCTCTGTCTATGTAGCAACGTGACTAAAATGGCGCCATGGCGCCGCTTACGCCTGGTTCACGCGGGGCCTGCGCTCGTCCCTGTGCAGCGCCAGGTTTGCCCTCGCTCTGGCAAGGGAGGAGGGCAGTGGGATGAGGCGAGTTGTTGTTGGCACTTCTAGGAACCGGTGCCTCTGGGGATTGTGGCCAGTTGGGTTAGTGTTTTTTCTCCAGCAAGCTTTATGCTGATGCGTTTTACTGAGGGGTTTTTATAACAGCAGGATGGCCCTTTGTGTTTGAATAAACAAGTTTTTCCAGCGCAAAATAGTGGGAACTTGAACCATGAGAGGGCATTGTTATTGCATTTGTGCAAATGTAAAGCCCTGTGAGGAAGCTTTCTGTGTGGTATACCCTAGGTATCAGAAAATAAAAGCAAGGTTCTGAAAATATAATCACTGAAATGCTAGGAAAAACTACTACTATTTCGTAAACATTATGTAACGTCCCAGTGTTTAGATGTTACCATTTTCTCTATCCTGATTTAACAACAACAAGAAGTAAGTGTGCACTATAGTTATTTATTATATTTTTCCCCATTTAAATTATTTCTAATTTTCCTTAAGGTCACTGATGGAATTTCTCTGTACTTTTTATGGCTACAGAGTTGCAAGATAGAGAGCTGGTTCTCATTGCTATCAATTAATGTTCCTTAAAGTCCATCTCAGGACTAGATGAGGACTAGATGAGGCCAAAAGAATTCAAATCCAGGAATTGCTTCATATGCTATATGATGGTATGCACAGTAAAAAACTAAAACCTATTGATATCCAGGACTCATTCGATGGTAAAGCAGGCCCAATGTTTTATATTTCCAAATTAAGTTTATACCAAAGATGCTTGGAAGAATTTTGCTTTATTCTGTAATCAGTAACAGTGATTTTTGAATGCTGGGAAGGGCCCAGTCTTTGAATATAATTTCAGTGCAAGGAGAATCATGTCAGGTAGCTGGATACAACTCCAGCATGTGATGGCATTGGTGCAGCAATACGAGGCTGGGCTTCTCCTGCCTCGATTAGCAGCTGACCCTTGCCTTGCCCTGCACAGACAGCAGAAGCTGCAGACTTCACTTTATGTGAGCAGAAAGATTTCTTTTAGAGGGTTCTTCTCTGGCCATTAAGCTGGGAACAGCATGAATTTTCTGGCACAGGTTGTGGCTCAGAGAATAGAAGAACAAAACTTTCCTGTACAGGGCTCTACATGATACAGAGAAGTTGAAATGTCAGAGCCAAATCTTCTCTCACCTCTTAAGTAGAGGTAAATGAAGGATAGTTTGTTAGATGTGGTGGAAGACGACCAAGACAATATGAGATGACATTCAAGGAATGCTTTTTTACATTTGTCAAGAGTTTTAAGAAAATACCATTTAAGGCAAAACCAGTTTTAGATGCAAGTTACTTGATTCAAATAGACCATAGTTGCAGATAGAAATAGTGTTTTCTAGACTGTTCCCCAGGAAACATTGTGTGTTGTATTTTCTTCTGAATACCCTTAGTTACATTTGAGCTCTGAGGCCATTTTCATTGCTGGCTGTCAGAAGAGTGAAGGTATTTTGATCTGTCAAGTTCTGAAGAAAACAAAAAAGCCAGGTCGAGAATTTTTTGCATTTCTTCGGTGTAGCAAAAAGCTCACTATGAGTTTCCCTTTATTAGAACTTCAAGAATCCATCTGGGAAGGTACCGTTAGGACAGTGTCAGCCACAGGAAGGGCTTTAATTGGCAGTCCCACCTTATTAGACATCGGAGTCTAGAGCTCCAGAGCAGCTGGAAGGTGGGTGTCATTAGAGGCAGTGCCCGCAGAACTGCGAGCCTGAAAGTGTCCCCCTGAAAGTGGCCTTGGAAGGAATGGCCCTTCTCTGCCAGGCTGAGACTTACGGCAGCGAGGGAAACAAAAGGGAGATCAAAGACTTGTCTGAACATGTCAAAATAAAATGAAAAGAAAAATGAACGAGAAACAAAAGACTTGAGATCATTTCTAATAAAGCATCCATTAATTTCTGTTTTTTTCTTAGCTCAGTGCTAATTGGAGAAACTCAGTTTCCAACTTCTATCTTTGCTAATAAAAAAGAGGTCTTTAGAGGATTGCCACACCTGCTCACCTACTAACCTGGAAATCTTTTGAGATGGAAATGCCTAATTGCTGGTCAGAATTTTCTGTGAGAATTACTTCCCATGGAAACCTGAGTTTGACAAACTCTAGAAACATTTTGGTTTATCACTGGATAAAAAATATCAGCCTGCAACTGGTGTTTATTATTAATTTTATTATCTTGTCATTTTTAATGGGAAGCTGGAGTACCCAAATCACTTCTTTAAATTGCAGACTAAGCTGAGCTAATGCCTTTTATTTGGTGCAGTTTTGCAGTAGTTCTACATTGTTATTTGGAACTGCTTAAGGGATTTATCTCTTAGGTTTCCTTTCTTTCTGCTCATTTCACCAGTTAGTAAATGAAGTCACTATAGATAGGATTGTTATTTCATAATTTTGTAAGAATGAGTTCAAGCTCTTTCTGTAACAACTGCTATTTGTCATTCTTACAAGGGATTCTCATGCAGAGGAGGTTTAACTATTACTGAATGGTAGTAATTATTTAATAATGATTGGGTCTCAATTGAGCTTCAGATCAACTACTGCCCTGTACCAGCCCATCCCAGTCTTCGCAGCAGCTCCTTCTCTACCTGTGTAGCTGTACATGCTCTTTCCCCTTCTGCCCAGGTCCCTAGTCCTTCTCCAGCAGGTCCAGGGAGTTCAAGGGCTGAGCAAGACGTGGAGAGAATAGTTGTTTTGGCAACAGTCTGTCTCTTTCTGCTTCCCAAGGGTCCACAGCCTCTCTTTCCAAAATCCAGTTGCTATTTTTAATGTGGATTCACACTACGTATTAGACCCCCTATGCTATGGGAACAACTAGAGAACTGTCCTCTCTGAAGATAAAACCACCTCATGTGTGTTCACATCAGCTAAGTTTTTGAGTTTGGTTTAATAGTCTTAAAAAAGCAAAAGCAACATGTAGATGAGTCTCTGAAAGTGGCTCAATTAAGTGTCAAAGTAGTTGTAGACAAGTAGCTTTGCTCAGCTGAAGTTGTATTGAGACACAAGGCTAGTTTACTGTAGACACTTTCCTTTCTGTACTGTCATATTACTCTGTGTGACTGGAAATTGTCCTTGTTGGGTACTTGAAATGTATATAGAAGGAAGGATGAGCACAGTGGAAAAAATGCTGAGTTTCTTTTTACGTCACTGACGCCTTCAAGAATTACTCATGGGGTTTTCTCTATTGTATGTTAAATTATAATTGTTTTAGCTATAGAGGACTTGCTTTCCTAAAAGAGAGAATGCAAAACATTCAGGCTTGCAAGGCTTTGCCGTCAGAGCTTTGTTGGAAACACCGTCAGTCCTACAAAGAAAATACGCGTGTAAGAAATTTTCCATTTTGTATCACAGCAGCTCCATTGATCTTTCAGTCACGGGATGTAGATAGCAGTGAAAAGAAGAAAGGGAGAGAAAGAACTGGAAGACACTACGTACTCAGAAGGAATGGGCCTGGGGCCTATCCAGACATAGGCACCTGCTTCTGTGCGGCTGGCACAGACCCCGCGTGGTGCTCGGCAGAGCTGGACTCAGTGGCCAGGTCACCGTTCTGCCCATTTTGCCAGTGGCCAAAAACTCTTTTCTGCACTAGAGGGAGGAGGCAATCCAGGAATATGAGCCCTGATGCCTTTTGAAATGTTTTTTTCTAGCTACAAGAGCCCCCTGACACAGCCTGATCTCTCTGGTGAGAGGTCCTTTCATCCATGCAGTTTGAATGAAGGAAACAAACAGAGAAGCCATTTTTCTGAAGCTTGCAGTACATTTAAGAATGGGTTTAACTTCCCTCAATATCTGACTTATGTCACTGTTTTCTTGCTGATATTTATTATTTGGACAGAGATAGGTAAAACAATCCCCAGGGAAATGTGGAAGTGGGTTTTTATCTCAGATACCAAGGACTCGGAGGGTCAGAACTGTTTTATTCGCATGAATCTCACTCTTCAGTGGTCACAGCAGCTGCTGCGCAAATTTGTACAGGCAAGCTGATAAAGGATGAAAGTAATTTTAGCTGAAATAAAATGTGAGAGTACTAAAGGAAAGAATCACAAGGATGAGGGGTTAATCATTGCAGGACTGAACTGAGGTTTCAGAATGGAAAAATTGCTTTTCTTTTTGATTTTAAGAGGTTTTCAGCTTTCAAAATTCTGGTCACAGGAGGATGTCGCTCAGTGGATGGTACTCATTAGAATTTGCTGGAAACTTTTTGCAGGAAACTGTTTTTCATTGACAAATTTCATTTCATCAAAATAGGTCTAGGTTCAAGTCCCTGCTGTGCCTAGTTCAGTGTGTTTGAGGGTGAAAAACTCTGGAGCTTTAACCTGAATCTGTTATGCGTTAATGACCCTGTGTATTGCCCATAGGCTTGTTCTCCTGGGGTATGAGAGGCCACAGGAGAGCAGCACAGGGAGAAGTCAATGAGTAGGACATAGTTATTCTGTCACAAGAAGATTTAAGAATGAAAGAACTTTTCCAAGTTAAACTGGTCGTCAGAAGTCTGAAAATAGAAAAGTGTGCATTTAACATATTTAAAGAAAAATATTATTTGTATGAGTCAGAATTTTGTTTTGATCATTTTGAAAAATATTTTAATTTTAACCTTTTCATTCCAATTAACTTAGCAAATCAGGAATTTTCGTGTTAAATGGAGCTGCTGCCTTCCATGTTGTCAAACTGTACATGTTGACAATTTTGAAACATTTTACATGCATTTTTCAGAACACCTTTTTTTTGTAGTTAAAGATATGATTCCTGAATGCATCTGTGTGATTTTATGATTTTTAGTCAAAATCTTAAAAAATGCTAGTAACTTCTGACAATCTATTTTGTGTTACTAAATGACTTTTAATATCAAGTCACCAGATCTGAGCATTGATACCAGCAGATAGTTGCATCATGTGCATCAACTGGATAAAAGCAGCATTGCTAAGCAACTGACTCCTGCTTTACACCTGTCTTTGGATGCTTTAGGGCATGCAGGTTGTGTAAGTCAGCCCAGTAAAGCTACATGCACATGGTACAGCTATTCATGCTGTCCTAGCCGCTGCAGAACTGTTGAGAGATCTGAAGGATTTGATTTTCCCCAATGGTTCTTGTAAGAGAAGGGAGACCTTTGAGTGTTCATAAACAAAATAAAATATGAAATGATATTCAACATGTATTTAAGGACAGCTGGAGAGCTTGTACATGTGATTGCACTGTTTACACAGCAGGATAAGCTCATCTGCTTTCTAAGATGTCTTTCACTCTAAAGATCTATAGTATGCTGATACAATTTCCTGTAAATGACTCATTATGAGGTTGTGTTCCCTCCTGCTCAATGGTCAAGGCAGGTGAAATCATACGTGTTTTCTTGGGAAAGATGATCATGATCAGCACATTTCTTGCTGTGTGTGCCCATCTCCTGCAGGAACATCCACTGTTTAGTTCCAAGAACTGATCACAGACTCACAGAGTGGTTGAGATTGAAAGGCATCTCTAGAGATCATCTAGTCCAACCCCCTTGCTCAAGCGGGGTACCCTAGAGCACCTAGATCAGAGCTTACCAGAGCTGGTCTCTCATGGCTGGGGACTTCCCTTTCCCTTGTTTTAAACTCTCTTACTCAAAGTCATTAGCCTATACTTTTGATTAACGTGATGCTTTACCTCCTAGTTGCCTGATGAATTCTCTTGAGGCATAACAAAGTAACAAAAATATGTAATTACCATTGGTTATGTGACATCTGCCCACACAGACCATCCGGTCATTTTTCTTCTTAAGAGTGCACGCGAGTAGTTGCCTACCCTGCAGTGCACAGAGTTGTTAGTGTTCTTAAGTTCTTTTCTCAATGTAGCCCCTCTGGTGACAGCAGTAAGCCTTGCAGTCTCTAGCACTTCAAGTTCAGATTAGGACTATTTTTTTTCTCACAGTTTAGAGTTTATGTCTAATTTATTTCATAAAACTAATACTTGATTCCTTCAAGTTGCTTCCTGAAAGCCCTGTTGGAGTCTGGACAAGCAGTTCATAACTTCATTTATATTGTTTTACTCTGAAGTTTTAAAAAGACTGTCAGCTAGTGCTTAAATCATTCCTGCATCTTGATCCAGTGTCTGAAGCCTTGTTAAGTAACATCCCATCTGCTAACCTATATTGCCAGAGCCTCTTAAACAGCTAATATGAATAAATCAAATAATTCCATCTGTACTGTATCAGTATTTGGGAAGCTTTTCCTTAGTTATGAATTTGTCCTTTAAAACAAAGAATATCTTTTTTTTTTTTTTTTCCCAGGAGAGTGCACTACATTGCCTGGTACTCCACTTCCCTACTGTTCTTAATCCTGCAAGCTTCCAGCAAAAGTACTAATTGCTGATAGAAAGGGATAATTTAAGCTCTGTACTGATAAGTCAGAACTCAGCAGGACGTGAGTAGGAGGAACCGTAGTTAAAAAGGCAGCCGTTCTATGAACATGAGTATCCTGAAGATTGCAATTAGAGCAACCACTCTCAGAGATTTTATTTGTGTGCACGCGCTCACATGGTAGCCCTTCCACGTTATTAGGAGCACTCAAGTCAGCCAGCCAATGTGCACTGCTTTGTGCTTTGGGGATCTGGGCACATCTGAGTCCTCAGAGGGACTGGAAAGACTGCGTTTCCACATGCACATGGCTCTGCCTGGAAACGTCTCCCTAGAGCTGAGCCAAGGTTTTGCTAGTTGTGACTGAGAGTAAATTTTACAAGTTGTAGGTATGTCTCACACAGATTAAAATTGCACATTTACCCACAACAATAAAACTAGTTTTTTAAGACTGTCAGTTTGTACGTATGTATAAATATGTATATATGCACTTAGGTATGACTAGGAACCTTCACAAAGCACTTTGCATTCCGTTATGTTTTTTTGTCTTAGTCTATCTTAATCAACAGACACAAAAGGTGGATTTAGGTCTTTAATAGCAATTAGGAAGAGTTTTAGTAGAAAAATAAAGCTTGTGTAAAATGATGGTAAATAATGTTAAAATTGTTTGCATACTATCATAAAATCGAAACAGCTAAATAAGTCTCTTCCCTACTATTTGAGTATATCAGTAAAATATTTCAAAGAAAGGCAGCTGAATTAATGGAAAAGCAAAACCGTTAATCCATTGTAAAGCCTCTCACAGGTATCTCAGAGGGATAGTGGTTGTTTATGCCCTTTCTATAGTAAGAATATTAGAAAGCACAGAAGTCAAAGGCTGATTTCCTAGTAACATGGCATTTTGAAAGCTATTTTATTTAGAGATCCTATGCAGTTTAGAACTAAAGCTAAAATAAGTCTCTGTCTTTGGGGGGAAGCAAGATGGCATTCTGCTAAATGCTAGAATTTTATCATTTGAAGGAAACAAAAAAAGCAAAGAGACAGCAGTCAGCGAGACCTAAGAATATAAAAGCATTTGAAATCTCAGAAGGAGTTTAAATCAATGCACTGCCACAGTTACAGCACAGATGAAAGAGCCTGCTGTCTCAATTGCCAGGAAACTACTTAGAAACTCTCACTTTGATTACTTTGATTTTGTGGGTTTTTTTTTTTCCTTTGGTAGTCCGTTACATTGCCACTAAATGCAATATACGAGGACATCATTGCTTTCATGTTGTACAGTTACAACAAATGGAAACTAATATAGTAGAACAGTCAAGCTATGTGATTTGCGTTTGTATATACAAATATATACCCATCAATCTTCTTACTTCCAGACTGCCTATCTCTACCACCCATCTGCCTCCATCCTGCTACTTCTGTTTTCAGAAAATTGTCAATTATTTTACACCCATATTCTGGAGACAGAAACACATATATCTGGGAGGGGAATAAATATTTTTGTTCTGCAAGCTATTGTCTCCTGAGCTCACTGCCATGAGTTCATGCTTGGCACCGAGTTTCGATAGTGATTTGTGACTGAGGACAGACGGGCAACTGCTGCCAGGCCCTGCAGCAGCCGCGTCCTCCTAGATCTAATTACCCTGCCAAGAGCTGCAGAGCAGCGTGCTGCCGACGGAGCAGGCCGGGCTCTCTGACCGCTCCTGCCCTTCGCTCCGGTAGCGCGAGCGCTGGCTGTGTTATAGACAGCTCGCTGCGTGTTGAGTGTAGCACAGGAGGAAGGCGTAGCCTGTAGGAATATGTCTCGATCTGCATCAAGTCCCTTGTGCTGAGGCAATAGGAAGGATGCAGGTGGGGACTGGTGTGTGTTCGGGGCCCCTTGTCCTCTGCTATCACCTTTCCCACTGGGATTTTACCAGGCAGTTCTGGGCATCATGGAGAGAAAGTAAAACCTGAAGGCCCAGGAGTTAGAGAGAGGGAGCGAAGGAGGATGTGGATGCGTGTTTTCCACTTTGTAGCATTTCAGTCTACTGTTTTCTCTTCTACAGAGTCCTGCAGATATTCCAAAGGGAAGATGCAGGTACAACGTTGAATGGGAATTGCTCAGTGAGTGATCCAGTTAGCTGGAAGAGCCTCAGGCTTTTCCAGCCTCAGGGTTGTGTGTGCACAGCACAGGTCATCCACACGGGACAGGCTGGAGCTGGGACAGGCTCCAGCGCCGTTTCTGTAGCGAGAGACAAAAGTTATTCAGTGGGTCAGCACTTCCCTGCTGCTCCTGGAGGCCTGAGTGGGGCAAGGTTCTTCCATGGGCAGAGTGCTCTGAGACTGGCATTGTATCAGGAAGCCTTCGTTGTGGCTCGGTCGGAGTGGTTGTTGCATGATGATTCAGCTAAAGGCAAAGGCATCTGCAGTATTTTATAACTGACATTGACAATACATGTCACTCGTAAGTTTTCTTTTGTAATATGTAAATTGAAAAGTTTCAGGTGGATATGAATGATTAAAAACATTTATATAACTTGTAAATATTCTTTTTTATACAATAATAATGTGCTGACAATTTACTTCAGTTCCTCCAGTGAGATTTGCAACGGCTCTAGATCCTTTAACAAAGCCAGCCTGAGTCTTTATGTTTATTTAGCACCAGAGTAGATAGGTCATTTCTTATGCAAGGCAGCAGCGAAGACCTTTGAATAGTGCTTCTCCTGTTGCTGCATGTTGCAGAGCAATTTTACTTAGAGCTTAAGCCCGTGATTCATTTCTCGTCCCCAGGCTCTAGCGAGCTTATATGGGGTATGTTTGATTTACCAGCAGCAAAGCAGGCACTGGGTCTTTTAGGACCTCAGACACATCCGTAAACATTAAAATTGTAAGTTATGAGGAACGGTTTTATATCCCAGAGTATTAGGAGTGTGATGTTGTTGATTGCGTGTATCATGCTGGCCTGTTTGTCTCTTGTGGCATGTGAGGGGCAGTTGCAGAAGTGGAGCAAGGAGTCTGTATCTGCTGGAAAAGGGGGAGATGGGACGTTAAAATGGAATTGGACCAGTTACACTGCCAAGGCAGTAGCATAGTCTGGCAGTGCAGTAA
>JAUBOD010000901.1:1998688-2026256 GCA_032353885.1 Nothura maculosa | reverse complement strand
AGGGGGAGATGGGACGTTAAAATGGAATTGGACCAGTTACACTGCCAAGGCAGTAGCATAGTCTGGCAGTGCAGTAAAGTCAAGCTCGTGCAATATTCTCTCCCTGTATAGAAGCAAAATGTGAATAACGTTAACTTTGTAAGCAAGAGAAAAATAGTCATTCTTTTCTAGCCCAAGTTGTAGTTCAAAACTAGAGGCAAATTCAAGTGTGGTGGACAGTTGGCAACTTCATTCTCGTCTTGATCTCACTGTGTGTCCCCTAGGCTGCTCACAGTGCCTGTTTTTTGTCTTCCAGTGAGGGAAACACTATTTTCTGCTTAAATGTTGCAGGTGCAAGCTTGGGTCAGTGCCCTGCTGACTGCTAATTCACTGATGTAATTGATTCACCTAGATTATGTCAGAGCAGGGGATATTAAACAGGCACCGTCTCCAGCACCGCTGCTGGCCACAGCACCAATGTATCAGACGGGTTCTGCTCTGCTCTGATGCTCTTCCATAAGCAGCTTCTGATGGCCACAGACTTCTGCTCTGATCCAATGCAACCTTCCTATACTCTTAGTTACGAGTTGCACTCAGGCTTAGGCTTTCGTTTTGATGTCAGAAGGGAAGCAGGTTTCGGTGTTTGACCTGTAAAGCATGATGCCCCAGCTGAGGTTCGTGCTGCTTCCCCGGGGCCTGCAGGACAAGGCCAACAGCTGCTCATGTAGCGCCCTGCTCACAATTATCTTCTGCTGAGGTGCTTTAATGAGACATTAAATACTAGGAAGTAGCAATCAATGGTTCTTCCAATTTAAATCTTAAATTTTTAATTTTAAATCCACACCTGGACTGTTCCTCATTTGCTGAGAGTGAAAGGCAGTATTGAATGAACACGCAGCTTTGTAAGGGTGGGAAGCAGCTCTGTTCCCAGGGCGGCGGGCAGGGAGGGCAGTGGTGACATGTGGGGACGCGTTGGTTCAGTTCCCCTGTGCTCCTCCCAGGAGAGGAGATTTGGCCCTCACCTGCTCTGTCGCCCTTCCCTGCTCTGGGGCTGAAAGAGAGCGTGGAGCCAGTCAAACCAGAGGAGCAGAGGCAGCCTGGTCTGATGTTAGGAGCTCCCCTCTGCTGTAGGAATTGTCACTGCTGATGGGACATGAGGACCTTCTGCCTTGACTTTGTTCAGCCCCATCTAAAGGGCAGCAAAGCCTGTTGCACTGATTTGTGGAAGATGCTGTAAAGCTATGATCCAAATGTGGCCATCTGACGTGTGCCAGACGTGATGCTTCGAAGTTCAGCAGGCTTTCAAATTTGCTGGAAACATGACAACTGGTTCTGTGGCTTTCTGTGGTGGAATCTCTTCTGCTCTAAGACCTGTGAAAATGAGCCCCTGGTTTTTGCAGTGAAAGTCGTGCTTGTAGGTAATTACTGCAAGCCTGGGCACCATCTTTAAACACTTGCTAGCTCAGTTCCTAGGTTCTTCCATTTCCAATAGTATTAGTGTTTGTCTTTAATGCAGGCACTTTACATTGTTAAAAAATGCATTTTACCTTTAGTTCTGGAGTTCCCTGAGTTCCCAGGGAAGCCAAGGAGTGAAATACTTACAGAGCTGGGGTTTGATCCCTGGGTGCCTTAGTGTGATGTCGTGTGAGATGTGCACAGTTTTGTATTATTGCAGTTCATAACTCTGCAGATGGAAAACAGTAAAAGCCTCTTTATTTATAAGGTTATTACAGGTATCCTCCAGTGTATCTCGTGTGTGTACATCCTGTCAAAATATTCCATGATTTTGACAACAGCACCTGAACTTGTTTCGAGTGACATGATATGGATTTTAGCTGTGGTTTTACAGGTTTTATATATATATATTAAGAGTAGTTAGAAAGTTTTACTTATATACAAAGAACCAAATAGAATGCCTTTATGAACAAAGAGGTTTGAATAAGTGTCAGTTGAGATTTGTAGTTAAATAACCTATAAAGGAAACTACTCTGAACATCTCTATAATTTTTCTGGAAGAAAAAGTCTTGAAGTCTATGGAAAGCCTAGCACACCTAATTGATGCCCACACTACTTCTACAGAGGAACAGATTTTGTTATGTAAACATTGCAGAGAAAATGTTGTTTTGTGTATTTTGTAGTTAGTCCGTGGTTTTCCTTTGTATAGGGGTAGTGTATGGTATTTTTAAAAGTAAAATGTACCTGTCTTTAAAACTGAGGCTTGTGTTATCATTTCTGAAATGTGCAAAACAATTATTTTTAAGTGCTGATACCAATTATGATTTATGAGGTGCATTTTCATGTCCAAGAAGTTTGCATATGCACATGCACGTATTTTGTTCTGAAATAGCTCTTTCATTCCTGTCTTCGTGACGTGTGTGTGTAAATGCATCATAAGCAGCGTGACTGTTTTGGAATAAAAACTGTATCAGAAGCTCAAAGCGCTGGCAAATTGGGAGTTTCAGAGTGTTCCCAGGGACTGACAGTTATTGGTACTCAACAAACCCTGCACCCGGTTACTGGCGGGTGGTTAGGGGTTGCCTAACAAGAAAGGTTTGGAGCTGAGTGAGATTGTTCGTTCATGTGTTGGCAGTTGTTTGGGGATGTGCTGGGGTTGAACTATGACTGATGTCCTCGAGGTTGCCTAGCGAAAGCAGGGCTGGAGGCTGGGCCTGTGCTGCAAGGTGGGCCCTGCAGAGCAGGGCTCGGCGCCCCGTGCCGCTAGGAAGCGGTGCCGCTGTCTGTGCTCACAGCGGCCTGGCTGTTGTGCACACAGCGATGCTCACCCCTGCTCAGGGGTGTCAGTGACAGCAAAGAGACTACGGGCACTTAAGTGAAATGCAGGACATCACATTTGATGTGAGAGCATTTTGCTTTTTTTTTTTTTTTATGTATAATGGTAAACACTGAAATAGGTTACTGAGAGAATTTGTGGTTCCTCCGTACTTGGAGATACTTAAGAGCTGCCTGAGCAGGGGCCTGGGCAACATGCTCTAGATGACCCTGCTTGAGCAGGGGGATTGGACTAGCTAATCTGCAGAGGTCACTTCCAACCTCAACCATTCTGTGATTTGCTTGGCTGGGGCCCAGTTGGATAAACCAGTGCTAACCCTAACAGAGCACACATGGAAATAGCAAGTGTCTGCATGAAGGTGATTGCGTGAGCGTGGCTGGTGGGTTGCCACCAGCAAACGTGTTGCACTTGATGCCTGGGCCCAGCAAGGCACACAGAGGTCAGCAGGTTTGAGGCTGAGCTTGCAGATTTGCTTTTTCATGGTCCTCATGATTCGAAAGCCTAGGTGTAACTGCTGTTACTTAGCCCTTATTTTTCTGAACTTCACTGAGAGCTGACATGACATTGGGTCAAGCAGCCAATTAACATCTTGAATTCTTATAATTCTTTCCTAGTAACTTTGCAGGGAAGTTCAGCTCGAGATCAGTGAGCCTGAAAAGCTTACTAACTCCATGTGCTCCTCTGCCAGAATGTTGCTGACAACTAAACTTTATTCTACAGGTGTGCAGTGCAATCCAGAATCAAGATTTCACTGTTATTCATGACTACTGTACTGGACTGAGAGCCCTCCTCTACCTGAAAAGTATTGAGGAACTTGAAGACTGGAATGGACAGAGTCCTGCTACTATCCGCCATCAGAAAGGAAAACCAGTACCTAGAATTGCTGATCTGGTGGGAAAGGTATGTTGTTTCATTGCCATCCCAGTGTAATGACTGTATGTCATCTGGCTTTGACATAGGGTGTGTAGTTCCTCGTAATTACCTTGGTTAAGCTCTGTAGTTATCAAAATTAATCACCAAGTCTTTTTTCTTCCGGGTATTAACGAGCGTCTGAGGGGATTTTAAGACATACTAGCAATTGCTTGATATCAAATTTCCTTTCTATTATACATATGAGCTCTCCACTTTATTATGACATGTCTTTAAGAAATGTGCATTATGTAAAATAATTTGTGCATATGTACAAATGCAACAAGTTCTGATACTGCTTGTTTTAATGAAACTTGTGTTGATTCACATTGTTATTAATATTGTGCCAGGATGAGCATCTGGCTGTGATACAACATTCTGGAGATGTAAAAAAACCTCTCAGCACTAGATCTGACCAGCTGAGACAGCTTTTGGCACAGGGCAACTGTTAGTTGGAACGCTGGCTCAGGTAGGAGTGGTCCTAAGGTCATCGCATCTGAACATCTCATGGTCTTTCATGTATGTTGGCTCCCCAAACCCTCTGTGAAGCAGGGATATTACAGACAAGGAACAGTGACACTGAATAATTTGCTATATTTGCTCTTCTTATTTAAATATAGGAAGTCTGTAGTGAAGCACTGGTGTCTCTAAAGTGGTAATCCCTGAACCATCTGTCCGCTGTGCTCCAGTAGTTCCCTACCACACAAGCTCTTTGGAAGTTTTTGCCAGATGCAGAAGATGCCAGCAGCCCCAGCACTGTTGGTGCCTGCACCCGGGCACCTGCCGATCCACACCAAGGAGCAGGGAGATGTAGCTGGCTTCCAGCTGCTGCCCTGCTGCCTGCTGCTCTAAGCAAAATATCTGCACAGCGGGGAGCCCCAGCTTTTGGTTCTACTTACTAGAGGGGATCACTTTGAAGACTGATTTCACTTATACATCTTGCCTATTGATTATCCTTCTAAAAATCTGATATAACACTGTTGAAAGTGTTGTAAAAGGTAAAGAATTACAAAAGAATAGGATTTGGCCTGTCAGATGCTTCCAAATCTCTGCTTATCATTGTTGATGACTGGAGTTGGTTTTAGTAAGAGATTAGGGACTCCTGTATTGTTATTGTTCTCTGTGGAGCTCTGAAAATTATAGCGTTATCTTCCAGGTGAAAAGACAATCCCATTTCTAAAGCTCTGAATAATGCACGGCTTAAAAATAAAATAAGATATAACCAGTTTCATTTTCATCTACTTATGTTAAGCAGTTAAGCCAGGCTCCAAGGATTATAGCCCAACTTCTTTCCTTTAGCACCTGTAGAAATAAACATGGCATTTACAGCTCATGTAACAGATGTTTTTAGCAATTCTTCCTTAAAACTGCATTCGATGTTCTGTCCTTGTATTACATTTGTGTTTTGCTACACAGAGAACCACTGTAAGATGTTTCCCATGTTCTTTGAATGAGAAAAAAAATTCTTAATCTTTTCAGCTTGTCAGTACATCAATAATTAACTTTAAAAAGGTAGTGTGAAAAGATGCTTTAAGGAAGCATTTAATAATTCAGAGGAATCTTAACTTGAAACAGGTTGCATGAAAAACAAAGCCCTGTATAATATAGTCTGCTGATTCTGTTAGATATTTAAAAGGAATGAGAAGTACAGCATATAACTAATTGTATGTTTGATTGCCCTTAAGATGGAATTATATCACTGGATCTTTGCTTCTAGACGATAAAATACGAAGTTAACCAGACTGCACCATTGTTAAGGTAGGAATGCGTTTTAGGCCAAAGCTCAGGGTAATGATGTGCCCAAGAATACATAAAAAGAGAAGGAAAAAAAGTAATACAACATAAGTAAAAGGAAATACCATGATAAATGAGTCTACTAGAGGCAATCAAATACAAAGGCTCGATATCATTAATATTTATAATATCATAATTAGCAAGACTGTGCCTAAGCAGTGTTATTAGTGTAACTAATTATGTTATCATAAACTAAGTTAGCAATA
This sequence comes from Nothura maculosa, assembly GCA_032353885.1. NCBI lineage: Eukaryota > Metazoa > Chordata > Aves > Tinamiformes > Tinamidae > Nothura > Nothura maculosa. The sequence continues at coordinate 2,020,577 of JAUBOD010000901.1, read as the reverse complement.
TTATAGGAATCAGTATTCTTACCTTCATAAATTATTGTCAGTATTGGATTTCATGTACTTACGCTTACCAAATTCAGTTAAGTACTGAAGGTTCATCTGGATTCAAATACAAGTATCTAATATGCTTGGCAGCAAGTCATAAAGCACTCATAGGATTCTCTTTCTAAAATAAATTATCTGGGAGAGCATATCCTCAGCCTCTGTTTTAAAAGGAGAAGGTAGCCTATTGATGTGATATATACATTCCTGTTGATACAAATAATGCATAACAATTTGTATGTTATACAAAAATGTGAGAGCCAAAATCCTGCCTTCCAACTCTGAAAACTACAAGGAGCAGCCCAAGTTACTGCTGTGAGATGAAATGCAGTTGCTACAGTAAGACCCTGAAAGAGGCTAAGCAATAAGTACAGATGAGGATTTCTATTCCAAAAAAAAAAAAAAGAAAGAAAGAAAAAAGCTAGTTTTGCTAATTTCACAGTGTCATGTTTTGGTACAGTAAATGTAAAGGAATTGGTATCCTCAGTTTCCAAGTGACAAAATTCCTATTGATTTTTATATGGACTAATAGGGATAAAAAGTTCAGAGTATTGACAAATTAATAGAGAGCAACTAAGAGCTAAGAATAGTTTTCAACTGCATCAAGAACCACTTGCCTTATGATTACATATAAATTCATTAAATCTGTTTCACTCCTTGATACCAGGATACCACCTTGATCAGGCCAGCGTTAGGCATGATCATACACCCATCTAAGTATATTCATGATAGCATCTATTTTGATCCACAGTACAGTTTGAATATTAACATCTATAATGATATGTAGTGGTCCATTGTCTATTGGTAGTTCATTTCTTGTGCTGGTTTCACTGTCAAGCAGATGGCCAACCAGGAGGGTGTTGCCATCGGATCCTGTAGCATTAGGTGACCAGAGTAGATGAAAGCCCCACCATCTATGTGGTGGTCCCCCGACATCAGCTGAGGCTGCCTTGCTGGACGACCAGGTAAAGGACAAACTGAGCACTTCTCACCAGGAGGTGTTCAGTGTCCACAGCAGTTTCCATCCTAAACAGACACAGTGCTAAGAATAGTGTTAAAGATAATGTGATATAGTAAACACCTTCAGAAGTATCTACTTTTGTCTAAAAAAGGAGTATCTTGTTGATCAGTATGTGCTCATACTTCTACTTTGGTGAATGTTATAGTTTCATCTGATAATTTATATTGCTTAACAGATGAGAAGCATTATGGCACTGGGAAATATTTTGGAAACTTAGGTGCTATTTTGCTGCTTTTCAGCATTGCAGAATGTCGTTTTTGTTGGGTAGACTCTAATTTTATTATATTTGATACAGCCAGCAGATATTTTCTGATAGTCCTTTCAATAAAGCTAGCTTTTTTTCCCTTTTAACAAGTACAATGGTTACTACTGGTGCCTATACTTACTATTATCCAACATGTGACCTTTAATGCTTCTCTACCTTTAATATCAGTGAGATTTCCCCTTAGAAATGGTAACTTCAGTCACAGATTCCGGTCATTAGGTGGTACTATTTTCCATAGCTCTGCCAGTTTTATTCATTCTTCATTGTAGTTATTGCTTTATCTGTAACCACTTTAAAGGAAGACCTAGCAGAGATGCTGCATCGGACTCGCAGAGATGGACAGTCGTCTTTGCTGTCTTCCTCTTTTCTGATGGCTCGTTTTTCTTTTTTTTTTTTTTCTTTGTTTTTTTTCTGTGACAAAACTTTGAGAGAGGCATTTGAAGCCTTGGCTTAAATGACAGTCATTAAAATCAACTCTGAATCTCTTTTCCATTAAATGCTTGCAATAAACCTTCTCAGCTTGTCCCAGCTATAATCTTAGCTTGCGGATACAGGCACCAAGATGAGAGAATGGCAGGGTAGTGATGACACCGCCCTGCTTTCCCACTGAATCCCTCAGGGAAGAACTTGCATAAAGGCACACTTAGCTCGATGTGGGTTTAGGACAGGACTGAGGGCCAGTGCGTGATATGGTTAAGATGTGAGGCCTGCTCTCACAGCCCACACTTATTCCGGTGTCTACATGACAAAAATTAACATAACTGATGGAAAATAACATTCCTGAGTTTTTCAGGCAGATGTGTGAAGGTCAGTGATAAACAGGAGTCTGTTCTCATTCAGGATCTAGACAAGGTGCAGTATTTCCCAGAGGTGCAATTTGGTCTCCTTTGTGTAGTCACTGTCTTATCCTGGCCATTTATTACAGGAATCTTTCATTACTTGTTCCCTGATCTTACTCTCGAGAGCTCAAGTCATTATGTCCAAGAAATACACTGGTCAGCTGCTCCTAAGAGAAGTGGTAGAGTAGATTTCTTTGTAGAATTACACCGGATGGAAGCTATAAAAATCATCCTTAACACGGTGACCTGCATACATCCAGTTAGCTAAACATTAATAAGATTAAAAAGTGTATTCAATTGTCAGGTAGGGGTTCATAGGAAGAAATAAATATGTAAGGATATTTCATCAATGTTCAAGAAGGGAAGCAAATGGCTCAGAGCTAAACCTCATGAACTGTTAGGAGTGTGTGGCAAGGGACGTGCTGAGACTAAACCTGAGGAAAGCGTTTCTGTAGTAGGTCCTTTGCTCCTGCAGGCACATAAATACTGTGAATATTGAAAACTCTGTCTGGTGCATGGGCTTCATAGAAAATTCTTCTCATCTTAACATTAGCCAACTGCCTGTTTAGTTCTCTGAATGCACAGACTTCCCATTCAAGCTAAAATGAGCATTTCCTTCAAATGTTTTTACTAAAAGATGATTCTTGTCATCAGTACAAACTTGCTGAATTCTAACTTGATGGTGGTCAAATCTAAATTGCTGTTTATATGACAGAGAGAAAAGATATTAGAAGATTGTGGAAATTCCATCTAATATATTAAATGAGCTCTTCTGTTAAATATATCTGAAACTCCCATGCAGCACGTTTTGATTTGAATTCAGTGAGCAGCGGTTTCCACCCCTCGTGTTTGGAAATTCTTGTAAACTGTTGTTGGGGCTGAAAAGCCTGTCCCACATAGGCTGGTAAAGCCAGGCTTGCCACCACGCAGGGGAGGCAGGACTAGCAGCATCCCTGGCTGTGCCCAGAAATAGGGACCACGTCTGGCTTTGGAGACTGCAGTAAGAATAATCCGGAGGCAGCTGTGAAGGTGGGTGAAGAAACCATCTCCCTCCATTCCCAGGACTGGCTCTGAGGAAGAGCAGGGCAGAACACCTGAGCTTTGAGGCTGCCTGGTCCCTGTCCGTGCCGGCCAGGCCTTGCCCAGGGACTAATCTCACAAAGGCTGCTGAAGGGACTCTGCCTTGGCACGTCCACAGACTGTTGCTGTATGTGATTAAAATGAAGCAAATACAAATTAAATAACTAGGCAGGGCTCTGCTGGAGCAGATCTGAAGCAGCGTTGCAGTCAGCTCAGAACATTGGTCCTTCTGTCCTGTGGAGGGTCTGTGTGTCCCCTGCCCCAGAGGCAGCGAGGTTCTCCCCACTGCCACCTCACAGCGCTCGCAAGCCAGGAGCAATTATGGGCAAGCCCTGCCCGAGCTGCTTTGTGAAACACCACCCTGCTAACATGACTTTTTCCTCCTAACTGGTCTATTATGGAGGGTTATGTTGTGATTATCTACAGTGCTGCTGCTTACTGAAACCGCAGGTTGTTACATAAAATGCATCTTCCCTGACGGCGAAGCCATTTGCAGCAGAAATGGGTAAAACAAAAGGAACTAGGATTATTAAAGTGGATTTAAATTGGTTTAATCTTTGTGGGTTTTATAGGTACTGTATGCTGAATTTGCTTTAAGCGTTGGGTTTTAAGTTTGGAATTCACAGCCGGGAAACGTGGCCATTAAGAAACACTGTGTTCCTGTTAACTCCCGGGCTGTGGTGGGTTTAGTGCGCTCACTGCTGGCAGCGGACATCAAGCCAGGAAAATCCCCTTCCTGATGCAAAAGATTAAAAAAAAGAAATCCAGGCACTGCCAAAAATACATAATTCTTTTTTTGTACTCTGCAGTTTGTTTTACTTAGGAAGCCGGCCTGGTCATACCCTGCAGCATGCATTCATTACAGTGATCTTTGACTGGCAGATGCAGAGTAATAAGATGCATATTTTAGTGCTTATTATAATACCCTGTCCAAAAACAACTTGACAAATTTGTGATTTCGACAGTATCTCATTTTGCTGGCTGCAGTGCTCTGTGATTGCCTGGTCCACGTGGCTTCCAGATTATGCATACCACCAATCCTACTCATTAAAATGGCCACAGTTCACCAGTTTCGGTAGCTTGGAACGAACTTGGAATGAATTATTATACAACAAAGAGGCTGCTGTCATGCAGAACAAAAGACAAGCAAAAGAGAGCTTTGGCTTAATGAGGCTAAGTGAGTGTCTCCCCTACATCACCAGCTACTTGACGGCCTTTGAGCATGGATTTTTTTCTCCACAGGCCAAAACCTTTGGTCTATTATTTTGTGTTTATGCACCTTGAGGCTAATATACATTTTAATATGCTACACATGGAGAAAAAAAATCAGCCATTAGATTAGAACATGTGCACTCCCTGTTAAGTTAATGACAGCCGAACATAGAGATAAATTTAGGTTTTCATATTTAATTATAGCACAGCGCAGTACGTTTAGCAAGGATAAATTGCACTATTATTATGCTTCATTTTTTTTGACATCTTTTCATATTAACCATGCACACTTACCCCTACTTCCTCCCCAGTGTCACACATAATGTCTCTGTGCATCATCCTTCTCCAACACCATTAATTTTTTATTCTGCACCATTGTATACATATTGTTGTATTTGTTAGCTTGCTAGTTGGAGAAAACCATTCAGAACAGTCCATTTGGTAGATGGTTTCCATAAGCAGTAAGAATGAAAATAAGGATAAATAAGGATTGGGAAGAAAAGGGGCAGAACTGTCCTGCGTGGCCAGGCCTGGCCTCTCATGCCTGCGGCTGGAGCAGGGGTGTCAGCCCCAGCTGCGTGAGCTCCCGGCTGTGTCTGTGCGGGGGGAGCCCCTTTCCCAGCGCGCCAATTCCAAACAGCAGGAAGTTGTGCCGGGAAGCTGGCACCTATTCTGCTGAACTGCCGAATTGGATAGTTCTAACATGGACAGGGATGGCGTTAAGGCATTTTAGATGACAAAAATCTCTTCTAAAGAGTTTAATGTTGTTCTAGTTCACAGGAATAAAAGAGAGCTAGTGCTGCTAGGTGGCCCATGCCATTCGTTGAGGCTTTGTACAACTTATATCTGTTTGTCAAAGCTGTTGCTCCAAGAATAGCATCAGGATGTAAGCAAGACCTTGGCCTTGCAGGAGACTATAAAAAAATTAAAATGAGAGGCAAACTGGTGCACAATTCAGCCTTAACGTGTCCTTGTCGAGCCTTAATGGAAATGTTTGACAATTTCTGTGCTGCCGTGGGTTTGGTGACAATGCTGGCCTATTTGTCACTACCTACAAGAGCTTTCAGGTTTCCTTTCAGCTCTGGGCTGAGCTGTCCAGGTTGCTGTGCCCTGTGAAAAATATGTTTCCGTGCTTTACAAAATTAAGGAAATACTGCTGTTTTCCAAAGTGGATTAGAGCAGGTAATAGCTCATAGAAAGAAGATTTTCCTACTCCTGCTGTGCGCATAGGCAAGTAGAATATATTATGCTGCAGGCTTATTCCTAGATTATTCCTTATTGGATAGTTGTTTCGTGACAAAAGACACTGTGGCTTGATGACCAGAGGGTCATGACAGGAATAATAATCACTGTATGACAGGGTGCCTGGATCTCGGTGATAAAGCATTCCTCATCGCAATCACTCAGCGCTCGCCCGTGCAAGGATTTTCCTCAATGGCAGAGATCCGCTTCTTCATATTCATTGAGAGCAAATCAGTCCTTGTCTCTCCTCTTACTGTCTCTCTGTCAGTCCCTCTTTCCCCCCTTCCCAAATTCAGTTCTGTAGCAGCTTTCACTGCCAAAGGGATTTTTCATGGGCAGGTGAAGCTCACGGAGTTTGGGGATTTGGGGGATCCTGCAGTGTGTGGGATTTGACGGAGCAGCCGTGCCTGCCTCGGGCTTCCCGGGGCATAGAGCCCTGGGGCAGGCGTGGCGAGCGGCGGATTGCTGCCAGTTTGGGCACTGGCAAACGTGCCAGCAAGTGCTGTGTGCGTGCAAAACTGTTCTGCCTCGCTTGGTAAGTGCAGATTTGGATGCAAATGGCAGCTGTGAAAGCAAGGTTGTGCCTTTCAAAATGGAAGCTATAATTACTAGCCTGAGAACTGATGACGTGAAATCTGCCCTGGTGAGAGAACTCATTTATTAACAATATTGTGCATTTCCAAGGAGTATTCTAAATATCCTGTTGTTCATGATGCACCAGTAAAATGCTTCATGTTACACAAGGTATACAAAAGCACAGCCTATATTATACAGACATCCGGATGGCTTAGAAACAATCAGAAATGTCTCCTATGTATCTACAGGTATAGGCAAGGTTGATTAAGCCTGTTTTTGTTAATGTGTTCATATTTTGTGTATGGTACTCGTCACAGAGGCTCTGTGCCTCTGAAGGAACCACTGTCCCCTTCAGCTTCCAGCCTGGGAAAGCCTTCCCATTAGAAAGCAAAGTGGTCTGCGGGACATAGTGTTTAGCGTAAGGCACATGCAAAACAATTTCTGTGGCATTGGTCTTGGACTAAAGACTAAATAGTCACTTCGGGCTAAAAAGTGAATTCTAAGAGTAGTTTTATTCCTGGTTTAGTTTTAAGAGGGATTTTGTGGCTTCTCAGTTAATTTTCTGGGTGGCAACATCTCTTACTTGTCTTAGAAACAGATTTGGCCTTTGAGCAGAGCCCTGAGTGTAGTAACATGCACAGATGTCCCAGGAATCTAATGGGATTGATTTATGGGACCAAAGAAACTCAAACTCCAGAGTGTCCATATGTCCTGTCTAAATGATGCATGTAAACATGACAGGTGAAGAACTCTGTGGTTTACAAATATTTGAAGTTTGTAATCAGCTGAGAGAGGGGAGAGTTTTACAATGTTGACTGAGAATTCAGCTAACACTGTCAAGCTGCATTGAAAAGAAAAAAAAAACGTATTTAAGAAAAACAGCGGACAAATTATCCTGATCGTAAGAAAAGCCCTTCTGGAGAAACAGTGGATGTTTCACGTGGTGTTGGAGAGATGAGAGGGCAGGAAGACTTTTAAAGCTGCAATGGGTGGACTCTTCTGGAAAAGCATCGCCAGGAGAGCCCAAGGCGGCTGGGAGTGTGTGCCAGGCTTTGGGAGGCCTCACAGCATTCCCAAAGGGAATGGGCTCATGGCTGGGATGCCCAGCCTGGGCTGCACTGCTCCCTGCCAGGGCTCTGCATCCAGCATGGTCCTCACATAACCTGCCGGAGCCCATCAAATAGCTTGCTCCCGAAATGCCTTTTGCCTAGACATTAAGATCCTGGTTTTGTCCTTTTCCCACTGTTTTTATTTTCAGTGCTATAAGAAATCCTTGAAGATTTTTCTGTGTCCTTCTGTAGTTTTGATCCGGATGATGGATGGCTGAGTTTCCACAGCCAGACTTTCCAAGTATTTTACGGACAAATGGGTTTGAAATGTCTTTCTGTTTCACTGTCCGCAGCCAGAGGCTGGCACAGCAGCACCGGGCACACCGTTTCTGCAGGTGAGAGCCGAGGAGAGAGATCTGTGCTCTTTGCTGACCTGTTCCTGCTGCACAGGGCTCGTTAGTGCCCTGCAACCATGTTTGGGTCGTTGCAGGCAGCAATTACAGCCAGCCTCTAATCTGCTGCTCGGGAGCACGTTGGGCCTCTCTAATAGTTTGAAAGGGCCTGCAAAGAATTGTATTGATTTCCTGGGGTCTCATTCAGGCTGATTGCCCCTGGGTGCTCTGATGGCTGATGTTTAAGGACTCCTACCCTTGCTGTTATTAAGATGGTGCCTCTAATCCTCACCTAGCTGAGACCTTGTTTGTCCTTCATTCAAGTCAGCAGACAAGTTTTAATGAAATAGCTCCCTTTTGTATTTTATGCCACATCTCTAGGTTTGATTGTCACATTTGGATCTATCCAGTATAAGTCACTGCATAACCATATATTGGTCAGGATATGGCATGCAGTATATCTGTTCTATCATTAATCATTTTGTCTCTTTCTTGTTTGACTACTTGGAATAATTAATGCATTTTTTCCTATTACTACATGGTATTTCTTCCGAGTTGCTGATTTATTTATACATAAAAGCTATAAAATACCTTGTTGTTTTATACAGAATATCTGGATTTATGAGAAACCCAGAAGCTTATCACTGAAATAGTACTTTATTCAAGACCTTGAAGTAAAGTTTGAAGTAGTTGAATTCTAGAGCCTATCTGTTATAATTTTATGTCTTCCTATTACCTGTCATTACAGTATGTAGCTTTGTGTCCCAGATGCTAATCATTACTTATTATTTGCTGAATAGTTATACTCTCCTTTAAAATATTAAAGATACACCAAAAGGCATCTTTTCCAATTCCAGACTAAAATGTTAATCCAGACTCAGCAGCACTTTTTCATCGACTCTGTTGAGCCTTTTTCACATGTTGAGCACCGCTGACGTTTTGAAGTGTCCATTTAAAAAATTTCCATTTGTAAATTGAAAACCAGGAAGCTCCCTGTAAACCCACAAGCCTCCATAAGCATAAATATATCTACGTTTTCACTTTTGCTAAGAATTTATCACTAAGCTATAAACAGCCCGCGTGCCATTGCCATTAGCATAAATGACATTGCGAAGCCTCTGAAAATGCCTCTGAAAAGCAGTACCAGGAATGCTTTGGTGGCTGTAACGTGAATGGGCCTTTTGTACCCAACACATGCACAAAGCACCTGGAAGGAAAGAAGGAAGGAAAGAAGGAAGGAAGGAGCATGGCCCTACCCATTCTGAAGACGATGAGACAAACCTAATTCATTCCTCATACTCCATAATTACCACTTCTCTCCTCACAACGAAGTCATAATTGTCCACATGATAGACTGCAACCATTGTATTAGCAAGTTGGCCATAGATTGTTTTTTGACCTTGCAATGCCTAGTCCATGCATGGACTTGTGTGCCTGCTGCAGGATTTTGGCCTTAGTACCAGGATAAAGCAAATGGAGTGGGCAGTGCTCAAATTTTTTTTTCCACAGGACTTACTTTATGTGCAGGATGTTGTCCTGCTGGTGAGAAGAAGTTGGGAAGGCCACACGTCCCTGGAGGAGCCACCCTGAGCCATGAAGCAAGGTGCTGTGAGGCCTGGCAGTGCACCCAGCCTTGTCCTGGCTGCTGCAAGTGGTATGGACCACCAAAGAGCTGCGTTGGTGATCAGAACTTCATGTTGTGGTGCTTGTCTGGGCTGGTGGCATGTTGGAGAAGAAGCGAATGGCTTAGCGATCTTCATAGCCAGTTATGGACTTGGCCAAAGTCTCAGTTTCATCTGTTTCCCTGATGCTCTTTACATGCACAGGGACCTCAGGCCTTCAAAAGTCTACTGTAAGTTTGGCTGTGATGTTTACAGCTGATGGCATTTAACATTGTTCCTCGACCCTTTATCGCAGCAACCAGAAATATCAGATAAAGGTTGAAACCCGCTTTGCCTTGTCTCACACCAAGGGTGTGTTCTTTCTACTAACAAAAAAAAAGAAGTCCTTTCAGATGTACAAGGAATAGAGCATGAAAGTCAGAGTCTCCAGGTCTTGTTTTCCTGGGAAATGTTTGGAAGGAATTAGGCTATTTTCCAGGGAAAACCTTTGCCCTGCTGCTTGCGTATAAATTAACATCAGTGAAGGAGGTAATTTTAAATTGCAACATTGATTTCATTTTTAGCTCTGCTTTGACTTTATATGGAAGGATTTATTATTATTGTGGTTTACCTTCTATCAAGAAGGAAAAAGAAAGTAAAGTGAAAAGTGGCAGCATTGCTGAGCATGGCTTAGAAAGACCTAGCAGGTGGAGGTGCTGCTGCTTGGCTGCTCAGGAGGGCACGCAACTGTAGGCTTATCCCATCTTTTCCAGGCCAAATTCCAGGTGTTCTCCTGCATGGCAGTTTGGCTGCAAGGTTCAGCTCATGTTGAAAGGCAGACCTGTCTTCCACCTCATGTGGAGTCCTCATCTCCCTGATGGCCTCTGCTTTCTTTTTCCCTTCCCACCTCCGTGCTTTGCTGGAAGCCCCTGGGGGTCATCCCAGGCACAGAAGAGCAAATCCAGGTACTCATTCCAATCTCCAGCAGCTCGACACCAAAATCCCTCACACCTCTCAGCCCAGCTAAAGCCGTGGGATGGTGACAGCCGCGTTCACTCCTCGTGCAGCCTGGCCTTGCAGCAGCACCGTTTCTATCATGCAGCTGCCTTAGGTGACCGAGGTGTCCTGGGGCCGTGTGCCGAGCTGTGAAACAAGCTCCCGTGGGACTGGAGAAGCACAGTTAGTGCCCCTGCCTTTCTCAGGAGGAGCGAATGGCATTTCGTAGCTTTGCCTTCTCTGTGCAAAAAGTGCATCAGTGCCGGGTTTATTTTTTTGAGGAAGGAAAGTACAAAGGAATGTTACCAAGCCAAAGCAAGGGATGAGAATGAGAGCGCTCAGGAACCACACGACATAAGAGGTGTTCGCTGGGTAATCAGTGCTGCTGGGATAGTTTAGTAACGAAGGTGGCATAGAATCTCTACAGGAGAAGACAGGAATAACAAAAACAGTAATACAAATAGTGTCCATTTTATTTCATTTGTTTCATCTTCTGAAAAAAAGAAACAGAATCACTGAGAGGAAGACTCCAGAAACTTAATTAAATATTGAAAGGAAATTAAAATTAGTTCCCATTTATTTAGCCCAGACTGATTCTGTGCCTATTCAATTTGTGTTATTTTCAGAAAAAGTAGGACATTAAGAGCAGAATCCTCAAGGTACTTGCTATGCCCACGGAGAGGGAATAGGTGTCCGGGCTAATCTACACCCAGTATTGCCACTAGGCTCTGCCAAGTATTTGGTGTGTGTGAGATAAGTTTCATGTTTTTTGGGGATGTGAAAGACTCCAAAACAATTTTTTTTTAAAAAGAGAAGCATTTGGTAGAAAATTATAGGCAATAAACTGAGTTCTCACAGAAGAAACCATCATCAGTAGTTTGTGAAAGCTGTGCTTTCACTCAGAAAGGAAGATAATGTCAAGATATCATGATTTTATGATGTGTCTATAGACAGTACAGGTAGAGAAAGTTTCTGAAACAAGGTTTAATATCATCCTAATATTGCTTCGCTTCCTAATTAAAACTAGACTGGCATATTGCTGGGTCTGAAAGGAATGAATGCTACGTGGTGTTCAGTTTAGTAACTCCAGGATACAGGAATTCCTTAAGGGCACAACTGGTGCAGTATGGACATACATTGAGAGTAGCTTTAACATGTGTTTCAGACTGTTGGATTCTGGAAGATTTCTCTTTTTTAAGTTGTGTTTTTTCCATTTTGAAGAAAACATAAAAGAGATGTTTGTAATGTTAAAAACTGCATTGGTATCTATGATAATTCATTTCACATTAGCATCTGATTTTTATACTTATCCATTAAGTTTTGTAAACTCTAGTTGCAGAAAGTCGTCACTGACAAAGAATAGCATTTATGGCAAAAGGGATAAAACTTGACTAGGTATCGACATCTGAAGTAAGCAGTTAGCTTTAGGCACTAAGCTGGAGACAGCGGAGATGTGGCTGTACTTCCAAATTAAATATGCCTGGGAATATTCCTTGGTATTAGGCCAACTGGCACTGAAGAGTCGGTGCTTGTGATCAGAAAGGGTAAGGCTCCAAAACAGGTTGGCTGCGGGCAGGCTGTCTGCTGGGAATGTTCCTGGAACGTGTCAGCTTCCAGTTTCTGCTCAGGAATTGCCTGGGACAGTGGGCACAAGCCAGAACAGTGCAGGAAAATGTTGTAGCACTTTGTTAGGATAGATGATAACATCCTATCCCTGGGAACATTCCCAGGCCCACTGATTTAATGGCATAGATAGAGATGAAAGGGTCTTGCAAAATAAAAAGAGGGAAAAAAGAAAAAGAAAGAGAAAACGATGATTGTGGTAGTGAGTGAGCATGAAAGATGGACAGGTGAACGCAATAATGAGCTATTTTGGACATTCATAAAATTTGTTGTGGGAAAAAACTCTCACAGTCTAAGGCTCCAAAATCAAGAAAACCACTGAGAATTTCTAAAAGCATTCCAGAGGTATCCTGCATCCAAAATACAATATAATGTAATGTAAAATAATGCAATATGAAGATATCTTTGTATGCATAATGAAACTAAGATGTGGTAGATATTTAATTCAAGTATAAAGAGTCTGGAAAAAACAGAAACCCACTGTCCTCCTAAATGTTCTAAAACATCTGGCACAAGAATCCCTTGCATCCTCATGGATGAATTCATTTTATGGGGAGATCAGAACAAGGATGCAGTGATTGAAATGAGAGCACTCCGAACCTATGTCGACATTAAAAAGCAATGCGGACAAATGGGAATGGAGCTGTAGAGTGAAATTGTTTATGCTGCACTCAGATGTCCACATAGTTATGTGTCCAGAGCATTTTTGCTGTGTTCTAGCTCTGCTCTGGTCTCATGAACTAAATGCCCATTAGCAGCTGCAGCTCGTTTTAGGTGCACAGCCGGAGCACACATTCATGTTTCATTTCATCCAAAAAAAAGAATGCTCTGAGAGCATTCCTCAGTGAAAACCAACGTAGGGTATGTGGGGATAATCAGGAGTTCCACTTCAAAAGCACATTGCTGGTCTGAATTGAAACACGAACACAGAGCCACCCGGAGAGCTCCCGCCGCAGCCCTGCTCCCAGCCTGAGCTCCTGGGCAGCGTCGGCGAGCGAGCCGAGGCAGAGCTCCGCGCAGCACACACAGGCGCTGGCCGCTCGGAAAGAGAGTGTGTGCAGAGGCAAGGCAAGATGTGCTGTAACCAGAAGTGTGTCAGTGCAACACAGAGAAGGAGAGCTGCAGAGAAGGAAGGAGAACTTACTGGCTTTTCTGGGTGTTTTTTTTTTTCTGCTTGTGAGATCTCTACTGGCAAGAACATTGTTTCACCAACGCATGCTTACAGTAACAAACAGAAAATCACAGCATCTCAAAAACCAAACCTCGACTCAGAAAAATGGCTTCTGCACATATCTGGCTTTAATGTACTAGAGAAGGGCAAAAACAAACTTCTGGTGCCATTTGCACAAGCATGAGCTTCAAACGTAGAGCAGCAGCACAAAAGCAGAGAAGTTGAATGCCAGCTAGACAGTTTGAACATCAGTAAATGCTAGATAACCGAGACTGGCTTGGCATTTTGTGGGAATCTAAAACTGCAGGCAAACAAATAAGCTTGGCATTACACAGTGGGACAATTAAAACACCAGCAGGATGATGTAAGTTACCAGAGCAATAAAAAATGGACAGGCTAAAATACTGAGATATATGGGAAATACACTAATTAGCTAAATCAAGTGAAGGAACAGAGTGCATGTCAAAATGGGGGCAAACATTGCAGAACTCAAGTATTTGCAAGTGTGTTAGATACATGATTAAAAGAAAATAATTACCTCAGCATCATTGAAGTATCGTGGCCAGCATCATGACCATCAGTTGGGGGATACAGATGAAAGAAATAACAATTTGAGTTCAAACCTATGGCAGAAGAATACCAGCACTACCAGTACTGCAAGAAGAACTAACAGGGCTTGCTGCCCTGCTGTGTACACTGCCGTAGCTGTGTAGATGCACAACCAGCATAGCAAAAGCTGTAGCTGATCGTGATTAGTCTCATCTATCTGCTTGAAATGACCAGGGCAATAAATCTAAAATGAAATAAAATGAGATGAAATTGCATTTGACTCCTGGAGCATTGGGATAATTGCTGACCTCCCAAAGGCTATTACCCAGCCCCTAAAAAGTAGAAACGGCAGGATAGAGCTACACCTGAAAATGGGTAGTCAGTGTGAAGATTAGTAAGATTCATACAGCATCTCACAATCCTTTTCCAAGCCTTTCAGCTCCCAACAATCTCCTGAGGTGACTGCTGAGCACAGCCGCACAAGGAATATAACCACTGTAATTCCCTGAAATCTTTGTCCATAAAAAGGAGCTGACCAAGATGTGTCACCGTGCAAGGCCCTGTAAATGGAGGAGCCGTGACGGCACCTGGAGCGAGGCTGGTGAGGCGCCCCTGTGAGCGAGGCCTGGATCCAGCTCCAGCTCCAGCTCCAGTGGGACTTTACAGGCACCAGCTAAATGGGGGAACATCCAGCCTGGGACACACTGGAGTTGTGCTTGTAAGGGAAAGCTTTGAACCTTATGTTTAGAAACAGAAGACTATGCAAATACCAAGCGAGCAGCAATTGTAAGAGAGTGAGGACCAGCAGCCCAGCAGCACGGGAAGGAGCGCTGCCGGGCCTATGGTGACGTGTGCTGTTAGACATGCAGGAAATGACCGAGAGCTCCATCCCCGCTGCCCCTGGAGAAGGAGGACACCTTGAGCAAGAATATGGGATCCACAGTGCAGCAGGAACAGAGACAATAAGGAAGTTCAAAATAAGTATTTTTACACGCAGCCTGTGTCGGTCGGAGGTGGCAGCTGCAGAAGAACCTTGAGAGAGTGTCTGAGCATGGCCGAGGTGTTGGCTCAGAGCCACCTTCACGTTGGTCATGGAGCAGGGTGAAGCCCCTGCTGTCTTCAAGATACCGGAATTCCAAAGATGAGGGAGAGGGCACAGTGTGGGTCCACGTGATGGCCCCAGGGTGCCGAGCAGCAGCTTGGTCACGCAGCTCTCAGAGCTGCTCCGCGACACTAGCTGTAGCTGCACAGGATTACCAGAAATGAGGGAGCACCGAGCTGTGTCCAGTGCTGCTATTACAAGCAGGCAAGCACAGGCATAGCAATAGAGACACGCAAAACCTCCTTGCGTTCCTAGGAGACTCTTGCTCTTCGGAGGTTTCATGCAGAGAGCCCCACGCAGGAGCAGCAGGGCCCGGCGGCTGCCTGAGGCTGCAGGGCTGCAGCTCCAGGGCCCATTTCCACAACCATGGGCACGGGAAGGCGATCCCGAGCATCGCCCTGCGCAGCTCACAGCTGTGGGGCACCCGGCAGCCCCCGTGTGCCAGCCCCACATAACTACACCCTAGTTGGCCACCTCAGCCCAGGCACTGCCCCACACCCGGCCTCTGGGAAGGGTTTGCTTCCTGCACCTGCAGCCCGGCTCGCAGAAGGGGCTTCCCAAAAGACGGTGCCAGCTCAGGAGCTGCCTTGTTCAGCCCGGGAGCGCCATCCATCAGCACACACAGCCCCCTGGCAGAATAGGCAGACGTGCAGAGACATGGATTACCTGTAATAATATAAATTATGTCGTCTGCGACCTTTATAGCAGCAGCCTTGTTGCAGACTGCATTACCTTAGAGAGGCTGTGCTGAGGAGAAAATTTTGTTTCCATTTTTGTCTGATGGTTGCAGTAGCCATAGCATTTTTTTCAGCTGTAGAGTGAATTGCTGTAAATACCTGGCATAACTTCACCTGGATTAATTATGTCAAGAAGTAAAAATCATTCTGTTCTTTACTATTTAAGCAAGGATATGGTTTTAAAATACTACAGGTTTTTGAGTACCTGTAGGACTTCTGTGATGGGTCATGCCTGGAAAGGAATGTTATTTGGGAGCTGTTTGGTTGCAGAATGTGCAGAGATGTGACTTTTTTTAAAAAGATAAGGCTAATGAGGAGTGTGCTGCCCCCTAGTCATGCTGCAGAGGCAGAGCTTCAGCCAGGGCTGTTGTGTGCATGCTTAATGCTAAGGCATGAGTCACAGCCTGTAGGGTCAGGACGGGGGCCTCGCCATAAATACAGATGCTATGGTTAATTATGCCATACTGATCCCTGCTACCCACAAAACAGCTCAATGAGTACCCAGTGCAAAGCAATATGTAAAGGAAATGCTTCCGAATCTCAGTTGTTCATATGCAAGGAGCTCATAACCACTGAAAAAGTGGATGGCCTGTTGAAGCAATATGTGCTTGTGGGCTATATTTAATAGCAAAGAAGGAAAACTGACTGCTTGTACTTGCAAGCTGCCTAACTGCGCATACAAATCAGGAAGTCTTGTAGTAACAAGATGCTTAGAACTCATTTTGCAGCTATTATAGCAATAGAAAACAAGATAGTTCTTAAAAGTACAGAGCTGTGCCTGTGATCTATATGTCAAACGATTTGCATGTTAGATTTGAAAAAGCAAATTCTTCCTCTGATTGACTTGAGTGGAAATCTAATCAATTCAGCATTTTAAAATATATGATATTGTAATGTCTCTTTCGGAACACAACAGCCCTTGGGTTGCTGGGCTCTAGATGTGGGCGGCAGCTGTTCCAGAGGCAGACGACTGCGGCGAGGCCTGGGCAGGCTTGAGGCCTGGCGGTGCCGCTCGCCCCTGCCGGCGGCCCCAGCCTCCCTGCAGCGCCTCTCACCTGGAGCTCTCCGGGCTGCTCCTTGGTGACTGTTCATAGCAGTGCAGTGAAGCTTTCCCTCTTGCAATGGATGACTGGTATTTTATTAATTTGATAAGTTTGATATAATACCCATTTTTATGGTTTAACAATTACTTATTTCTTTCCAGATCCGTAAAAAAGTATTAATAACTTTGAATGATGGATTTTCTTCTTCAATATGACTTCCTTTTAATGGACAGTTCCAATTTTGCAATCTAACTGTATTCACTTTTTTTGATGTCACATATTACATGACATGTATTACGGTAATTTTGTCCAATTTTCAGAGAAATGGACTCAATGTTTTCACTTCCCACATCTCACCAACTAAAGCAGGAGTTTTGAGGGTATAGAGGTGGTAGCGCTTACTATTAAATTCCCAAAGTATTCATGGCAGGACTGTTAGCACGACAGTGAGTATTGAGGTGATGATAAAAATGACAGTATTGTCTAGTTGAGAGATTCTAAAAGGCATGGTTAGCTCCTTGGTCTTAACCACAAGAGCTGACTAGAGCTCTTTTGTCTGTACTGAATATTTTACATTTAAATTAGAATTGAGTGAAGTAGAAGTGGAAGGATTACTGTGTAGGAGAGATGAATGAGGAAAAGCATTGTAGTTTGTGCAGGAGGATGAGTACTGATATAAAAGATGGATTACAATGAATCTGAAGTGGAAGAAGGTTTACTTAGGAATTATTAGCAATAGTTTGCATTTAAGTGATCTGTTAGTGCAATAATATGTGTATAGTTATGTGATCTGTAATCTACTGGAGAGAAGTGGAGTTTAATTTTAAATACATTGGAATGATTTGCTACTTGCAGCATAGGCAAATCAGTAGTAAATCTGGAGCTGCCATGCAAAAGATACATCACATAAAAATATAGGATAAGCAAAAATCAACAGTGGTTGAAAAGGGTTTATTTTTTCCTTGTAGTCCTCTACCTAGCACTTCTGAAGCTTCTTTGAAGGGTCTTTAAAAAAACGACAGTCATAAGGTACTGCTGGAGTTCATTCTACCCAGGAAATGCTCACCCAGCAGAGGATGGTTAAATACAAATAGATGATTTTAGGGCTGTGTTTCTTCTTTTTTTTAAAGAGGATGTGTCTTGGTGAGGTAGCTGAACATCTCAATTCCCATCCAGCTTGGAGAAGTCAGCAGTTAAAAAGTGCCTAGCAATTGCATTTCTTTTCATAAAATTGACTGCATTGATACCATGAGCACGTAGGTGCAATGTATGGATGTGCATAGACTGCACTATATGTACACAGACGAACATGTGAATACCAACCTGCTGTAGTTTCACATGGCAAGAGCCTTACCACCAAATATTATCGCACAAAGTTTTTCCAACACTGGAGCTCCGCGGATGCTCTTTTCCTAAAAGCGTTTGAGCGCAGGTTCATTTGTGAGCCGGGCTGGTGTTTATTAATAGACATCACGCCGACTTCTCTGCTGCGCTGCCATTTAGCTGGCAGAATTTCATCTGCATAAATGGGTGAAAAGTCCTTTCCTCACTTGTCCAACAAACAGGAGACAAAGTGCCTGCAAGTGTTTTTAATTTCTTTTGCATGTTCTAGTTAGAGCGAGAAGAATGCTTCACTCCGCAGTGTCATGAATATGATAATCTATGGAAATCACGGAAAGCAGGTACTTAAGTTAAGCACATACTGTACTACAGGAATCCCTGATGAATTCAAGTCTCTTCTGTTTAGAGAAGATGTTGTTGTCTAGTAAGTGACAGACTGCCAGATGTTCACGAAGTAGCACAGTTATGTGTATCAGGATCTTCCTTTCTTCACCCCAGAAGGTAACATTTCCCTTATCATCTATGTCATCCTGACTTTTGATTGCAAATGTGTAAGTTTGCTTCAAAGATTAACTCCTTTTTTGTTTCACTGATGAATATTTCATGATAGGAAGACTTCGATACATTTGGAGAATGGAAGTTTTTGCCTCGCTACAGTAAACGTATATTCCTAAAATCTTTTCCTTCACTCAGAATAAGTTGCTAAAAACCAAACATTTGAGATGGAATATGAAGAATAATTTGTTCATGATTTTGAGCTAGTAGAGAACATTTGGGCTGTGGCAGAAAAATGATGAAAGAAGAAGTAATTGGTATTTCAAATAATGGTTTTAGCTCCACGCTCAAGTATGTACCATATATCTCGTGGTGAGGTCACAGCAATATGTTTTCCTAGAACACACATTAACGTTCCCTTTAGTCTCAGAATTACCGTAGGGCTGGGCTTTAAATAATCATGGTTTAAAGAGTGGATGGAAGAGCTGAATAACAAAATGCAGTGGTGGGTGCTCACGCAGCACGGGGAGCAGGGGTTACAGCAACAAGTGCATGTGTAGTAATTATAGATTATCGAGGCAGCGCTGTTCACAAAGCAAATACAGTTCCAAGGAAAAACAGCAAAATAACTGGAAGGCAGAGTTAAATTTTCTCTGAGGAATTATTGAATTCTGTCCTTTATTTGAAAAGCATTTCCCTTTCACTGAAGGCAGTGATGTCAGTCATGAGGTGGCTCTAAGAGCAGGGAGCACCTGTGAGTGCAGGGGCCCAGTTCCCTGCTTGTTCTTGCTGGCAGCCTTGGGGCTGTGGCAACTGGTGCTGCCCTAGGAAACCCTGCATTGAGTGGAGGTGGGTAGGGAGCCGTGTCCCGCCAGCTCCGTGGCCGGTGGGCAGCAGCCTCCTGCAGGCTCCTTGGCAGGAGGCTCCCAGGAGCGGCTTCCACAGGCTGGACACGGGTGACCCCCATGCCATGGGGATGCTCCTTCCTGCCATGGGCCTTGCACTTGCAGTGGCTGCCACCACGGTGCTGTCGGAGCAACCTGGAGCAGCTGCAGCTCCCAGGGAGGTTGAGCTCTTGCTGTGTGAAAGGGTAACAATATCTCAGAGTGTAAATGTTAGCAGCTTCCTTTTCTGCTTTGCCATACGTGTTTAGTTTTTTATTAGTTGACCAGTTTGAGATTAGTGAGGAGAACTTGTGCAATATTTTCTTTCCATATATCTATGAACATTAATATATGTTAATTTTTCCCATCTTCAGAGGAACAGATTTAGGCTTTTGACTTTACTGTTTTGTTTTGTTTTTCTGTAAGGAGCATGAACTCTCTTGACTTTGTGACAAGATTTTGATGTTGTTACTAGTGCTGTTGTTCGGTACAAAGCTGAAATCAACTCTTCAATGTAAAACATGAATTCATGAAGGGTAAATGATACCTGACCAACTTGGTAGCTTTCCATGGTGAGATACCTGGCTTGGCAGGTGAGGGCAGAGCAGTGGGTGCCGTTTAGCAAGACTCTGGACGCTCGCGTTCCCATAGCATTAGCTATGAGCTTCCTCGTAGCCAAACTGACAACACATGGACTAGATAAATGAGCAGTGAGGTGCAGGGGCAGCAGCGTGAAGCTGCCAGGCTGAAAGGGTTATGGTGCATTTGGAGCCCCTGCCTTGGGCGAAACCTGACCGGAGAGGGTCCCGAGCAACCTGCTCGAGACCTGCTCTCTGCAGAGTGTTTGGACCAACTGATCTCCAGAAGGCCCCTCCAACCACCAATAGCTCTGGGAAGGTAGGTCACCACTGAGGGCCTTCCCAGGCATCTTGAGATTTTTTTATTTTCTCCTTCTTTCTTCTGTCCTTCCTCAAGAGAACACTGGTGGTTAAGTAACATCAGAGAAAAACCTGTTAATAAATACAAGCTATAGAGAGGGAAGTGTAAGACCAACATTGTGTTTGATTTCTAAAACCCACTAAGTGATTTATACACTAGAACTGCAGTGAGAAAATTATCCAGCCATTTACATAACCACGGAGTATGTGGGCCTTTGTTTAATGCATCAGTACTACATCCAGCCCATACTGTTTCATTAGACCAATTTTAACTCTCCTTCAGCAATTCAGTGTGTCAGACTTTGTATT
Organism: Nothura maculosa; assembly: GCA_032353885.1. Taxonomy (NCBI): domain Eukaryota; kingdom Metazoa; phylum Chordata; class Aves; order Tinamiformes; family Tinamidae; genus Nothura; species Nothura maculosa. The sequence continues at coordinate 2,000,073 of JAUBOD010000901.1, read as the reverse complement.
TTTCAAGTGCAGACGTTTCTGCTGCAGATAGCAGAACGAGACAAGAAAAAGAATGAAGACTGAAAAACACTTTGTGAAGTCAGACCACTGAGCTTCACTTCCACTTGCAGGTACGTGAGGGACAAGACTGTGTGGCATTTAAAATTATTCACAAGGTGAAAGTGCAAGAAGGGAATTTACAGAATGAATCTTCATACTTCCGTGTAGAGGCAATAGTCAAATATGAAAGAAATTGTTTAACAGTATTGCATTTGACATGGAAAATTCTCCAGCTATGGGGGAACACCATTTTTAAACCTTGTTGCCTCATAAATAAATGATATTTACTCCAAATTCCATGTTCTAGTGATCCTCGTAATTGCTTATATAAGTTCTTAGTTGAGTTTATGAGAACTACTCCCTGAAAAATCTCATTTATCAAAATGACTATTTTCTAGTGTTCTTTTTTATCCCCCATCTCATTAGCAAATACCAGCAGGGTGTACTTCAGATGCGCTCCAGCGCTGTGGGAACAGTAGCGCTGTGTGAACTTATTTTTGGTTTATGATGATACCTACCTGTCCTGGCTGGGTCTTCTAACAGTAGACAGCATGCAGCCCTGTAGCAGGAGATAGATAGCTCCCAAATAAACAGCCCTTCACCATTGCATGGAGACATATACCTTGACTTGCCTGGAATAAGGCAGCAGACCAGTGCAGAAACCAGAAATAAAGTCTTAGTCTTCTGTTCACTAGCCTGAGCCTGATCCGCCTCCATTCCAATTAAGGGCTACTTGCTAATGCTCCGATAACGATTACAGCTCTGTAAAATGAGAGATACCCTCTACTTCTTGCCATTAGGAAACAAGCACCTTTTTTAGTTGATAATACGCTCAATTACCTTTAGATTGATCCATGAATAAATTATAATCAAAACAGACTTATTCACCTTAAAGCTTTTCTGGCTTAAGGTTTCATTGTTGATTCATTATGTTGTCAGTTCTCTATTGGCAGGATAATGCTTTTTTATATCTGGATTGAGACAGTTTTAGTGGAAGATACTGTTATCTTTAAATGAGTAGGATTTAGCTTTTCTGGTGAGAACAAATTCATCAATGATGAATCCCCGGAGAAACTACTGAAACAAAAATCACAATGTTATTGGAGCTTCGTACAGTTCATCAGTTAAAAGGCAGCTTTTGGAAGTTGTTAGCAAGAAAGGCTTTTTGTTTTGTTTTGTTTTTTGTTCTTCTTTGTTTCCTTCTGTAAAATACTCCAGGACAATATTTCAAGCTTCTAGCTTTGGGATAATGCAGTTGTAAACAATGATATTGTGTGTGTGTGTGTGTGTGTGTGTGTGTGTGTGTGTGTGTGTGTGTGTGTGTGTGTGTGTGTGTGTGTGTGTGT
>JAUBOD010000901.1:1972975-1986037 GCA_032353885.1 Nothura maculosa | reverse complement strand
ATTTGAAATGTACCTGTGTGGAGCATTCTTTGTATTTTACAGGCTATGTTAAGCTTGAGAACTTTATAACAAAAATTCTGAGCATCATCAGGATGATAGCTAAATCATGCTTATTAAAATACTAGAGTGTGCTCCTATGCAGCTATAGAAACAATTTAGGTATCTCCTAAATGAGTCAATAATTTTTTCCTAGGATGTAATTGGAAAAGCACTGCAGTATATTGGAGCATATGGCGAGCTCAGCAACACAGAGCAAGTGGTGGCTGTGATTGACGAGGAAACGTGTATCAACTGTGGCAAATGTTACATGACCTGTAATGACTCCGGCTACCAGGTAAGAGCACAGCTGTGAGGAGCAGGAAGGCACCGGGAGTTTGCTTTCTGCTGCTGGGCGGGAGGAATCCACCTTCTGTTAGTGAGCAGCTGGTAGAAGCAGATGTCGCCAGCCCTGGATGGTGACCCCAGCGAGCTCCTAGACGGGGCCGCGGGGCTGCCGGCGACATCTGTATGTGCTGGCAACACCAGCAGCAAGGCCTGGCGTGGTGGCCCTCAGCTCAGCACTCCCCTCGAGGCTGCTCTCTCCATAACTGCATGTGAGAACGGGTTTTTAAGAGGAGGAAAGTGAAGGAGAGCCGATCCAGTTGGCAGAGCCTTAGGTTCCCTGGAGATCTTCAAGTACGTGAAGGAGAATGGGAAGATGGGAGGTGGTCTCATTGCCAAATGCCTTTGGGCAGCCTAACTCATCTTGAACCAAGGCAAGAAGTGGGTTTTCTCCTTTGAATCCTGACTGATGTACAAATCCTTACTCTCAGATCCCTGCCACATTTTAGAACAGTAGGTGAAATTTGCAGAAATCATTGTGACCAGAAGATAGAAAATGTTGAGCCCAGAAAACTACCTCTTTCTGCAGCACATACTAACATCAACGGTAGGGAACGTATTGGCCTTTCTACAAAGCCCCCTTGTGAGGCCTGCTGGAGCTAATGGACAGGTCAGCAGTAAGAAGGGTCTCAATCCTGGGTATGCACGAGGGGACACATTTTTACAGAAAACCAAGATGTGATCTGTCATAGTCCAGTCTATTCAGTCTGTTCAATCCGGCAGGCATGAAGCAGTGATGGCCACAAGAATTGATTCATGCACCCCATCATATGAACAGATTGTCAAAAACAAATATTTTAATTGGGTAGCAAGTTTCCTCTGAAAACTGTGACCTTCTGTTTATCCTTAATTCAGTCTTTTCAATAGTAAGTCTAATGATTTTAGCTGCATAAAGTAAAAGAAGATGGCTTCCCATTTAAAATCAACCCCTGCAATTACAGCAAGCATTTCAGAGCAAAGGTAGACACTTTTTTTTTCCAGTGATGAGACAATTAATGCTGCATCTAAACCAGATTAGATTATAATAGTAGTCTTTGTCTAAATTTGTTCTTGACACTGCAGTCTTTACTGCTTTTCCTTCCATCAGATCTCCCAGTGAAGGGGAGGATGGAGCTTTTGGAGAGTGAAAGACTGTGTTCTTGTTCAATGCAACTTTCTTTTCTGTAGCTGAAAATAATAACATACTTGGCACCGAAAGACCCAAAGCTTAACATCCCAAGGGAGCTTCTCAACAGGAAAGATGCTTTTCTTGTCTACTTAATTGCAAAGAAACCAAAAGTCATGATCCTCTTCCACTTCAAAAAAATCACCTGGTTTATGCTGAGCTGGGTTTCCGAAATGGCCACGCTGCTCTGGAGGACTGACACCTGGTAGGGCCAGGGTGGAAAAGCTGCCTTGGTTTCAAGTTATTGCTGTAGTCCTGATTTCCTCTAGCTCTGAATCCTATTTCAAGCTGCACGTTGCTGTTAGGGGCAGAGGACAGAGTGTTTGAGCCCTTCTCAAACACTCACAAACTGCAACTTGCTCTGCTGTCCTCGAGCACCTTGCAGCCTGGGGGCACTGAGCACCTACCTGGTGCTCCTGCTGGCTGCTAAAGCAGCTCAGGGGCTTCCTGCCAGGGAAACCCCAGTGTCTCCCCCCTGCCCTGGGGCAGCCTGCAGGAGCACCTAGGAAAGCCCCTCTCCTGCCTGCTCCCCGCTGCTGGCAGCAGTGAGGGAGGTTTGCAAAGACACCACTTGTTTGCACCTAAGTGAGAGTTCGGCTTTAAGGCCTGAGCTTTCCTTCCTAAAGCTCTTAAAAGTAAATTCAATTCCCTTTTTTTTTTTTTTTTTTTTTTTTTTTTAGTATTTTTGCTTCTCTAGGTTTGTGTCTTAGTGAAGGTTTTGTGGTTGTGTGATGATGCTTTTGTTTTTGCTTTTAATTGGCATTGCCGTTAGAGCAGGCACTGATTTCCTTGCGACAGCAATAGTTATTTCACACTGAAATACACTCAGCACACTAATTGGTAGTGAAGATTCACTGCGTGGAAACATGAGAAATAAAGCGAGCACTGCCTGCCCAAAACCCAGAGCTCCCTTTCGAAGATTTGCAAAGAAAATAATCACAAGAGGCACAGCATGCTGTATTTGACACTATTTCTTATTACATAATTAGATTGTTTATGATGTGCTGAAAGTACAAGTCAAAAGACGCCAGGGTAGTGTTTGCAGCCTGCATGGTGCAGAATCCATGCCCGAGAGTGCTGATCACTCCTCCCAACCAACAGCCCTGCCGAGCTGCAACGCCATGAAGTGTTGCCTTCACCTGAAGGATAGATAACCCTCTGGGATTTACAACATCATGGGCCAAACCCAGGCGCCTGTAACCCACCCTGGTGGCACTGAGCGTTCACAGAGATACAATTTGGCAAACATTTCCAATTCTGCAGGTTGGGGCTATGGGATTGTGTTCCTTTCCTGGTGGCAGCGGTTGGTAGAGCTGCAGCAGGGCCGCGCACGCAGTCGCTGCCAGTGCTGGGGCAGGGGCCACGCGGGCGCGACGGCGACGGTGACAGCGACGGCGACAGCTCCGTGCGCGGCAGCACTAACGCAGGGCCCCTCTCTGCTCGCAGGCCATTGCCCTGGACCCTGCGACGCACGTGCCGGTGGTGGGCGCCGCGTGCACGGGCTGCACGCTCTGCCTCAGCGTGTGCCCCGTGCCCGCCTGCATCCGCATGGTGCCCCGGACCAGCCCCTACGAGCCCACGCGGGGGCTGCCCCTGGCGCGGCGCCCCGTGGACGTGGCCACCGGCTAGCGGAGCCCTGCAGCGCCGCTGCTGCCCTCGAGTCAAGCAACCAACACCTGGAAAGCTGCTCCTAGACAGAAATGCAGTATCGATGGCCATTGCAAAGAATGCAGGGTTTTTCCTCATTATTATTTTGATGACAATTAAGTTTTTTAATTACAGAGAGGCAATAATTAGTCACTCATAGCCAACAGTTGGCCATTATTTGAAATATAACTTTTTCCTGACAATTAATGCCACAATTTCCAAATTCCTCTATAGTCTCTCTAATCGTTATGTAGTTTTTCTGCTGTAAATATAATTAAGAAAGCATTTTTAATGAACTACAAATCAATGTAAAAGCGAACTGTTTTCAAGGAAGTATTTTGTAATTAAGCATTGCATTTAGTTTTAAAACACTTTCTTAGAAGATGTAATTAAGTACGTAACAAACAAAGCAATGTTTTTCTATGGGAAGAAATGAAAGGGAGTTTAAAATAGGATTTAAGAACTAGATTAATCACTTTCAACTACTACAGCATACAGTAGTATGTATTTTTATAATCCTTTCTAATTCTTCCTCACACTAGACACTTTATAGAATAAATTTGCAATCTGCTAACACATACTGGACTCTTCAGATGTGTACGTTGCATTGCTTGCTTACTTGTTTATTTTTGCCACAGTGAACAATTTTATCCATTGAAAAGTGTTTAAAGCAGATTATTAGGAAGTCCAGGTCGGATTTCAGGATTCTGAACTGTGAGAACCATTTTTGCTTCAAAGTTCATCCTCTAAATAACTTTGTGTCAATTAATGTTCCAAAATGTGCATGTTACGGGTCAGAGATCTGATTACTTCTAAATGGAATATCTACCCTACAGGTTACTTTTACCCAAAACATATGTCTAAGGAAAACAGGTAAACTGATTTCCCCCAGTGCCACTTCTTCATGCTTAATGCTTATGAATGGTTGTAGTAAATTCACAAGGAGAAAGGAATATAGATTTGTGTGCATTGCTAAACAAAATCTCAGTGTTAATGCGTTTTTCATGTGCAGTAGAATCTTTCTAACATGAATAAATTGCCATTGGCTTTACTCCACTTAAAACATAGACCCTTTAGTTTCATAATAATAATAATAAATGATGTATCCATTCATTTTTTTATACCCTAGATTGTGGTCAGCAAATCTTTGATTAAAAGTAAACCATACCTTTCTTTTCTTGGATTATGAACTGTGCATCAAATTACAAATCAATGTTAAAAGCACCTTGGTTTGTGTTTTCATTTGCTAAAGAGGTTTTTCTTGCTTGTCTGGTGGTCTTTCCTGATCGCTATAATTTAGTCTAGGATTCTTTAGTGGGTTAATTCACATGTGTGCTCTTTATTACAGAATCACAGAATGGTTGAGGTTGGAAGGGACCTTTAAAGATCCTCTAGTCCAGCCCCTCTGCTCCAGCAGGGACACATAGAGCACGTGGCACAGGGTCCCATTAATGGCCTGGAGTGTGGAACGCAACGTGCTCTTTTCCCTCTCAGGCAGCTCTTGGTCTTCCTTTGATGTCCTTTCCATGTGCCCACGTGTGCTTTGCCTCCCGGGCATCTCATTCAGTGTCCGTGTTCACTGACATGGTGTTGCAGACATTTTGGGGCCCATGTGTTAAGACATCTCGGCAGGCTCAAGAACAGTGTCTCCAATAACAGCCTCCTCTTCATACTTGAATTTTTCTCTGCATCATTGTGGATTTTTCACACTCAAGTAGTCACAGATAATCATATTGCTTAGAAGATATTTATCTGCAGCACAGTAAGAGCAGACTTTCCTGGGGAGTGTTAGAGATAAAAAGTCCTGCAATTCTGTGCATGCACATTTTGAATTCCTTCCAAGGAGCTGGTTGACAAACAGCAAGCCCTTGAGAGGGCAGGATGAGATACCAAGTCCTGGTCTTCTGCAGGTAGCATTTTATGATCTTAGGCAGCAAATGCAAGACGTAGCTCACAGTAGAGCACTGCTCTGGCACGTGTGAGGCTGAAACTGCTGCCTCTGGAGACATGTATGACTGTAGTAACCTCACAACCAGAAAGACTTGTGGTGCTCTCACTCCTCATCCTGGTTACTCTTACATTACTTACTTAAGCATCACATTTGGTAGTGTTGCTCTCTTTCAATAGAGCATATAGCAAAGAGATCTCATTTAAGTAGCACAGCATGTGTACATCACAAATTCAGCAGCAAAACTAGACCTTCTTCTAACATTTTCAGTAGTCTCAGGATATCCAATGTGCCCAAGCAACTATCAAGTAATATTTGAAGGATTAGACCCTCTTTTTATAAGTCAAGATGATAATCAAGACTATACTCTGTAAATGGACAGTTACCCTGAGCACAGGTTACGCTGTTGAGGTTCTTGCTCCCTGTCCACCCTGTCTCTTGCTCCTGTTCTATCAAATTGGTTGTTAGCAGTTTTGGGACACGTGTTCCCAAGTGAATGTGAATCTTTGCTAACTCTGACTGTCAGCAGTAAACCTAAGCCCTGCAGGAGCTCAGAGAAATGGCCACACTTTGACATTTCCTGCAGGATTGGCTTTAAGTCGTCAGGGTGAGGGACAATGCAAACAGGCATGCACAAAGGACATTTTCCTGAGGTTTATAGATTTTTGCATCTGCCTTGGGGAAATCCATCCTTTCCAGCCACATTCTGGTGCCAGGGAAACAAATCAGAAAAAAAATCTGGTCTAGTCTGCAAATGCTGTAGCCAGTTATTAAAAAAAGGATATGAATTTTCAAAGTGTAAAAGGTTCCAAATGGAGCTCATATATTTAAGTGATTTAGCTGCACATTTAAGGAATTATGTATTATTAAAGATATGCTGGGCTAGATCCTATAAACCTACCACTCACTGATGTTTAGACATATTGTCCTACTGATTACTAGTATTAAAAAAACTAAAAAAGTGTAAACCATATCCAACATTATAATAGAAATGCAATAGCTCATCCTCCACTGCTCCACTAGCACATTCGTATTCACATCATATTCCTGCAGAAAAGGCTCCCCATGTTCAATGCATGCTCTGCAGTCCAAGAAATACTTGAAAAAGCTGCCAAATCTGCTTGTGCGAATCCCAATGCACTCATACACGTTCATTGGAAAAAGAGATGTTTTGCCTTGCTAACAGGCTATACAGGCCTGGTTTTTGGCCTCTAAAATGAACAGACATAATATTTCCAAGGCAGTGGATTGACAACCATAATAGCTGCATTTGAAAAATTACATAGGAATTAAAAATATATATATTTTTTCATGATTTTAGATAAAATATTAATTTTGCTTATTTTCTCCTAATTTTTCTCTTGGCAAAAGTAAAAGTAGCCTCTGTGCATGAAGCTGATGAGTAGCCAGTATTTCCAGTGTTGCAGCCAATGTACACGGGTGCGCTCAGTTGCTCTGATGCTATGCTGGTTGCCAGAGACGACTGCTCTGCAGACACCAATTGTTCATTCCATAGAATTTGGAATTCTTTATTACTTTAGTAGCCTCCGTGCCCCATGGCGAGCTCTGTGTCACAGCAGCCGCCTCTCCTGCCTTCTCCCTGTCTCCAGCACATACTGTGCTCACCTTTCGCTGCTCCATCTTTATTGCCTTTAACCTTTCATGTCAGCCCAACTGGCTGTTGGCTTCAAGGCAACCCATTGACACCCCGACTGAGTGTCATCAACCCCACTGCTGCATAGAAGCACCTTGCTCTACACAAGCCAAGACTGTAGCCACAAAGTTAGGGCTAGATGTCTCCTATCAGTATGGAGTCTCACAACATATTCTGCATGGTAACAGTGTATGCTTCGTTATTTATCTACTGTAACATGGGATTGGGCATATTGTTAAAATTTTATATCTTTCGACATCTTTCCTAGTATAAGATATATTTTTTAGATAAAATATTCATTTAATTGGCAACAGTTTTGCCTCACCAGGCTGCTCCATTCCTTTGATGAACTGTGGTAGATAAGTTTTCATCGGCAACATCTGGCAGCCTGGCAGACTCTCCAGGCAGCTGGATTGGAAACTTCCGAGTTGCTTCTGGACCTTTTAAACACTTAGTCTGCCTGTGGCCCAGCTGGATGGCTGCAGCCTGGCAGCTGCCATTGTCTTCTTTTCTGAAAGACTATATGCCTTACGCTATGCCAGGTCTTCCTCTGATTGATGTGCTGGGTCGTATGCAGCTTCCCACACGAGCCTGGCTCGGAAGAGTTCCCCCTACATATACACACTTATTTCTCCCTCCTTTCTATCTCTGCCCTTGAACTTTGTGCAGTCTGAGTTTTGCCGATACTGGGCAGAGCTTCCCAAGGCCCCTTCGCCTGCACAGAACAGGTCATTTTTATTAAAAGACTCCTACATGGTACCCTGCACTTGGCTGCCTCTACATGCCCAGGCTGGGCAGTGTATGCAGATTGATGCCAGGTATCTGCTGGAATGGAAAACACCCCCCCTGCCAGACACAGCGGCTGGAAACCTGTGCTGCTCTGTTTAGGCCTGCTTTGCCAAATACCAACATACCCCAGAGTTCATTGGAGATCCTTGAGCAGTAGCAGTGTCTACAAAGTGCTTCAACAAAGACCTCTTCTTCTTCAACATATGATATCATGATTATTTATGATAAAGTTGGTCCTCAGTACTATTGCCTGCAGCTCCAAGGACTCTTTCACGGCACTGTAGCCAAGACAGTGGCAGTCAGTAGCAGCTGCTTCCAATGGACAATTCAGGCTATTGCCTAGCTGGAGCTGACCATCAGTCTAAGGAAATTCTTATCACCTGTTCAGAGATCAATAATAGCCACAATCTTTGCTTTCATGGAAACAGGTTCAGGCCTAGGCACTGAAACCTTTATGCCCAGTAATGGAAAACTAATATGTCTTTGGACGTGAGCTGTCATTTTCATGCAAATTTAGATGGCCTGAAGATAAAAATCACCCACTTTTTGATTTGTGTCGGTGCAAGACAAAGAGTTTAGTGAGCGGAGGCACTTCTTGCAGGGTGCAGGATGTGCTCTCACAGTTAAGCTATGGCAAGCAAGCAGGGAGGTGTTTGCCAACACTACCAAAAGAAAGGCACAGGGAACACAAGTGCCCCTCACCATGGTGTGCGGCTCCTTCCGAGCAGATGCTGGGTGGGACTGTGCACCACTGCCTTCCCAGGCAGAGTAGCTGGATTTCCTTCGCCTCAACACAGACCTTAATAGCATTTTGTCTGCTGTCCCAGCTGCTGGCAGGGTCCTAGGTCACCCTTTGTGAGGCTTTCACACAGCGCATTGCAGTACTCCTGCCTGGAAGCTTTGAGCATTGTTATTTTCCAACAAAATAATGCAAAATGCAAGTGAAAAGAAATCAGAGTCTGTTTCTGTAAGGTGAAATACCTAACAGGGCAGTAAGCACAATTATGGCTTAATGTTTCAGCTGCTTCTGCTGTGATTCCCTGTATGGTCATGTGGTTCCTAATGGCAGGAACTTCCTATTTTAACACATGTGCTGCTGCCCTGTGACACACAGAAAGGGCTCTTTAAAGAGCCTCACTCTGCACTTGCTAGGTCTTTTCTTACGACTCTGCATAGGTAAACCCATTTTATAAGTTTTATGAGGTTCAAACATATATGCCATTTTATGCTACTAGTCTATTTATTGGATTAGCTAGAAGCTTTAATGCAAAAGCTTAAGATGATATTGAAAACACATATCACTGCTATTGTAGCTGAGAAAATCAGCTTTAGAATTAGAGAGACCTTGTATCAGGCATTATGTAGAGCCCTTTGGCTTTTTAGCATGGCAGTTCTTTGTTGCTATGGCAACTGAATTAACCATTTCATTAATATAATGGAATAAACCGCATTTATTCATTTTGGCACTCCTGGGTAAGCCACATGGAGCTTTCAGTGTAGTTGTCAAGCTGCTTCCCTTTCATTCCCAGCCCCAAATATTTCCCCAGCTTTTCCAAAAGGCTTTTATTTTCATTTTCTCTTTGAGAGAGTGGTCTTGCTGAAGACCATTACGTTTTTCTATAATTAAGTTTACCTTTGTTTCGTCGGCTACCTTCTCTTCAGCAGCCCCTAAATAAAAAAAAAAGGGAAAAAAGCCTTCAGAGGCCACACTTTCTGCAAATAGAGACAGGCAGCACTTCACATAGACACAGGCAAGCTGCTTACTCACTAAAAATAACAAAAAAACTATGCAGTTGTGACTGGCTAGTTAGCTAAGCTTGGCATTGTGTGCCCTACAGTAAATACAAGCCCTACAGAGAAATGTTAGCCTGAGCCGTGTCCACACTTTACAGCCTTTAGGAAGTAATTATGCCCAACTGGGAAGATCTTCTCTGCACATGTGTGCTTGTCCTGTCTGCCTCAATCCAAGCTGTTGAACATACACTTTTGAATGAAGAGTTTCATTAGGGTTGACAGTGCCACGCTTTCACCTCACGCTCTACAAGTCCTGCTCTCCCTCACAGCGCCATGCCCTTGCCTCACACTCTCCAAGTCTTCTCTCCCTCACGGCGTCATGCCCTCACCTCATACTCTGCCAGTGCTGCTCTCCCTCATGGCGCCATGTTCTTCACTCACGCTCTCCCAGTGCTGCTCTCCCTCATAGTGTCATGGCGCCTTGCCTCACACTCTCTCTCATGTCCTCACCTCAGGCTCTCTGGGCACTGCTCTCCCTCACTGTGTCATGCCCTCCCCTCATACTCTGCCCCACAAAGCTTTGCCCTCGCCTAGTGCTCTCTGGGAGCTCTTCTCCCACATGGCGCCATGCCCTCACCTCATACTCTGCCTCAGAGCTATTCTCTCACCTCACACTTTCCAGGTCCTGCACTCCCCTGCACTCCCTCATGGTGCCATGCCCTCACCTTGTGCTCTCCCAGTGCTATTCTTCCTCACAGTGCCACATCCTTGCCCTATCCTCTCCCTAACAGTGCCTTGCCCTCACCTTATGCTCTCCGGGCACTGCTCTCCTTCATGGCGCCATGCCCTTGTCTTGTGCTCTGCCAGCCCTGTTCCCCCTCCCTGCGCCATGCCCTCGTCTCATGTTCTCCCAGTGCTGCCCTCCCTCACAGCATCATGCCCTCACCTCGTGCTCTCCCGCATGGTGCCATGATCTCACCTCATGCTCTCTAGACACTGCTCTCCCTTATGGCGCCATGCTCTCCCCTCACGCTCTCCCAGTGCTGCTCTCCCTCGTGGCACCTTGCCAGGTGCGTGCGGCCGCCAGAGCGTAGCCTCCAGCAGGCAGACGGGTAGGTGCATCCTCCTACTCAGGCATGATGGCTATGAACTCGGTAAGAGCCTGCAAGTTGTAGTGCCTGCAGATGCCCTGATTTGGCAGTCACGTGCACTGCAGAAGCTCCTAGTCTGGTGGGAGTTGAAGGGTGCCAGAAGTAATGTATCCAATTAGAGCAGCCTGCATGCCGTGAGCACTCATCCCTCAGGACCATTACGGGCACCAGAAGGTGGCCCAGCGCTGTTGCATCAGGTGTTGGGGCAATTGTGCTACAGTTCAGGGTGGGAGGCTGCAGGCACCAGGAATACATAGGCCCCTGAAAATCACACTTTCCCCCATCCCTCTCACGGGCCCCGGGAGCTGATAACCAGCCTGACCACAGGTCTTTAATTTCTGCTTGTCTATGGGAAAAAAAGTAACACACGAAACCTAAGCAGTGCTCAAACAGTACATGAGTAGATAACCTGGCAAGTGAAGATATTTGCAAGGCGTGAATTTTTGCACATGTTCAAAGAAAAATTATCGGGTCACTGCTGGCTTTGTCACAGCTACCCTCTGCTTCACATCAGTAGAGCTGCAGGGCAAGGTGAGGAGAGGTGCCTAAGCCAAGCTGCATCCTGCCTCTTGGTCTGATGCAAACCTCCTGACAGCCAGGCTGTTTGGTGGAGTCACTTTGTAAAGTGGTTAAAAGCTGGGAAAACAAGGCTGGTGAGACACTGCTCATGTGCTGAAATGCACCTTCTCTGGAGGCTGCACTTGCTCAGGCAAAGACTAATCCTGCTGGTGACGCTTTCCCTAGTATGAGATCATTGCAGCTAATGATAAATGTCCTGACATAGCCTGATTCATTAAGGCTTTCTTAAGATGCTCCAGATTCAAGTTGAAGGCAACTCTTTTGGATAAGGCTTTGCCTTACATTAGGTGAGGTGATTTTAGTCTTTCTTGGTGCCTTTTCTTCTCTGCCCCAGAAAAAGCCATAGTTCAGTGAGAGTTCAGCAATCACCACAGCTATGGGATATGTCACTGAAGCCTCTGCACCAGTTAATAGCTAATAAATTAAAAGATGAAGTGCTCCAATAATTTGTTATGTCTATGAACTACCATGTTTGGGTGGGTCTCCTTGGAGGGTAGATATCAATGAACATGTGTATTTTGAGCAGATATTAAATCAGGACTTTTCACAGCAAGCCGTGCGATAGGAAGAGGCTTAATTTGCTAGAAGATGCTTCCATCAGCAACAGAAAAAAATGTCTTAACCAGAGACTTCTGCATAATAGTGGCAGTAATAAAGTGGGCTCTGCTATTAAAGTGAACTCTCGGTAAGGGCCAGATGATTCCCGCAGACAATTTTGCACGTGACTGCTCGATGTAATTTGCAGAGTGCCAAATTGCCAGACTGATTATTTTGGGGCTGATGTTCCCTCTGTGACACAGTGGCATTTGGAGAACAGGGACTACCCAAAAGTGAAGTGCTGAAGTAGGAGCTCGCTCACTTTCTCAGGGTTTCTGAGAAAAAGCAAAATGGCAAACATGAATTTTCCTCTTCATTTGCATGCTCTCAGTTTGCAATAGGACCATTCAATGCACAAACTGCTCCACCTTGTTCTGTGTTCGGCTGCATTTTTGACATAGTTCAAGCAAACACTGTCCAGGAGCACCCTGGGGCCCATGTGAGGTCAGTGTCCAACAGGCAACCTCGGATGGGGCCTCTCAATCTCTAAAATCCCTGGGGACTTTTTGTCCCCACATGGGGCTGCTCTAGGGTACACACACTCCCAGTGACCACAGTCCCTCAGTCTTCTCAGGTCAGCGCCCAGGGCAAGATGGGGAAGCCTGGCAGGATTTTCACTCACGTTGAATCTATTAACAGTGTTGGAGCTGTTCTTATGCCTGTTCTCTTGCAGTTTGTTCTGAGTCAGTTTATGAAATTGGATACTTTTCCATATTGCATAATATGAAATGGGACAGAAAAGTACTTCTGCTGTACTGTATTATCTTCACTTTCTTTTTCTCTGTCCTAATTTCCCTTTGCTTGATGCAATACTTTATTGAGTTTAAACAGCATAATTTTAGTCTGGCAAGACAGACACAGCTGAAGTGCATGTGATTAGTGAAAAGAAATGAGAAAAAAAAAGAAAAAAGAGTAGGTTGTCTTTAAACACATTAAGGTCATATTTTTCTTCTGCTAAAAACAGAATTTAAATGTGTTAAAAGACTAATTACTGCAAGTAGAGTAAGTACTCAATGCTTGATTGAAAAGATCACCAAAGATGCTTTAGATTTTGAATACCAGGAACTTGATGGATGGCAATAAGATTTGGCCAAGGAAATAAAGGGTCCATAAAAAGCAAGCAAGCAAGAATATAAATGCTGTTTGCTCTAACAGTGGATTTTCCCTTGTGAGGGTCGCCAGCACTGCTGTCCAGGGGATTGAGGCTCAAGGGAGGCACCTTTGTAGCAGGATGGCTGGGATGGGCTGAGGTGGCAGGAATGCCTCTGACTCTAAGGGATGCAGCTCAAAGAAGAAGCCTGGTATTTTTTTTCCTAGCTTAACCAGCATTTTATACATTTCTCCATCTCCACTGGCAGATTTGAAAAGTCTGGCTCTCTAAAGCCACTGCAGTACCATCTACAGCAGCTTTCCCTGC
>JAUBOD010000901.1:1946753-1960808 GCA_032353885.1 Nothura maculosa | reverse complement strand
GATGGCAACCTCGTCAATCATATGGCAGCCTGGCTGGATTTGGCACTCTCAGAAGTTTCCTCTCAGGAGCTGTAATCAGAGGAAAAGCACAGAGATGCTGGACAGCCTCTATGAAGTGCAGCACCATCTGTTTACACACCAGCCAGGGCAGGAAGGGTCGCAGAGCTGGGATCACACTGTCTGAAACAAGGCTCGGCTTTCCAGCTGCACTCAGGCACTGCTGACACAGCAGCTCACCCGAGACTAACTTAACCTTTAAGTTAGGCTATGCACAAACAACTCAATAACCATCCCAACAGCGTCATAACCTCCAGCTCATAAACCATAACTCTCAAACTGCTATTACAATGTGGGGGGACGGACTAGGTGATCGCTAGAGGTCCCCTGCAACCTCAACCATTCCATAATTCTGTGATAACCACTTCCACTTTCTTCATGTATAGTCAGGACTCACCTACACAGCATCTTTGTCGACGCTATGCAAAGTGAGGAGGTCTGCATTAAAAACAATAATATAACCACTGCAAGGTTAACACTACATCAACTCATTTCCTGTTCCAGTATATTCTGACTCCTCTTTCTAGTGCCGTCTCCTCTCTGTCATGTGCTCATGTCCAGCTGGCACTGCAGTGAGTACATGTTGCTACTGCAGCCTTGGCACCTGCCGCATCACACTGTCCCTCTCTCTCTCTCTCTCCAAAACTCATTTGACTCTGATTAGTACAATGTCATAAAAAATAGTTAATACTCAACAAAAAGGAGTTCATACATTATTTTGCACTCTGAGAAATTAGTATCATTTGCTGCAAATAAAAATTACCAGGATGTATTCTTGCATGCCAGTTCTTAGCCAGGAGCACAGTATATTGCTTGAATTGTATTTTCTTGTTAGCAACAGAGATTTTATAGCAGAAGTGCTGGCACAATCTTCATGATGGAAGAGCAAACAATATTGCATCCACTCTGCCATAAAAAGTAATCATTTCTGGAAGAATACAGCAGAGTAAAAATTTCAGACTGTGGACTAGACTCAAATTGGTGAGTACCCAAAACGTGTCCAAATGCCACCAATGCTGCCAGTTGCAGCAAGATCTGTTATGAAATCTTGAGTTATTACATGAATATAGTGTTTATGAGACAGGCTGGATCAATGGTATCTGCATGCGGATTCTTTTTTCTTGCCATACAAGTACATATGGAAATCTGATTGTAAATTTGCCCCCACTGCCCATTTCTGTAAATCACTGCTTGACAAGTGACGGACTAGCTTTAATGGCATAAGAAAATAATTTGTTCTCTTGGTTAATTGTTCTTCATGCCTATTCACTCTCATTTTGATCACTATCATCTTACGAATTTTGTACTGCAAATCATTTGGAAAAAAAATGTTGCCTACTGGAGAACAATAAGGGGCAAGTTTAGCTCTTATTTCACCATTGTGTCCCCTTGTTTCTGGTTCCTCAAACGATGACCTAAAAATCAGCTACACAAGAAAGCAACTGGCAGAGCCTGTGTCTGACTAGGAAGCCCCCTTGTCTTCCACCTTCCCTGTGAAGAAGTTAGGCATGCACAACATGTGATAGAGGAAAAAAATAAAATCAGATGCAATGTTTACTGCTACTATAGCAAAATCATCCATAACCCATTTTCTCCAGAATGTATTTGTCAAAGGTGAGAGACTGAAAAGCACAAGATAATCAGCCCTGCAACTTCTCAAGCTCTCATCCCCATATGGACAAAAAATGAATAGACCAGAAGAGTTATAGTTTTCTGGTTTCGCTTTGTTGCTTATTTTTAAGTCATCTACATTTTCATCACCAGACCCAGCATTCGCTGTGCAAGGAGGACCTGCCTACTCTCCATTCCTCTTGCATCCTACGTGTTTCTATTTTTCATAGCAGCACACAGAGGAATCCCTGCAATTGCAGAGTCTGGCCCATGCCAGTCCATACAAATACACCCCCAGAATGGGGCAGCAAGGCCACCCTTGGGGTTTTGCCTCAAAGGGGCAAACGGCAGAACCCAGAGTGCTGCCATCACAGGCCAGGTCACCTCCTCACATCACTCTGGTCTCTCTCCACTGGGCTGGCAAGGGCAAGATAAATGCTGATCATCCCTGCTTTACTGAAGGGCAGACTTGTTGTGCTAGCATTAGACTGCTGTGCCAAAGGGTGAGTTAACACAGTGACATGAGGGCACTGCTAATCAGCCTTAGGCTCCAAGCAGCCCTCAGGTTCTTAGGCTTAAAATAGGAGATAAGACCCCAGATGCTTTTGAGGACATAGGTCTGACTAGCTTGTCTCCATTTCACACTGACAGTTCTGACTGGTTCTGTTACATATCACAGATGACTTCATGATGTTATTTGGAGGGGATATTCAGTAATACAGAAGAAGCACTGAGAAGGGATGGGTGCAAGGGCCATGCAGTCATTATGAAACATGACTAAAAAATCATTATAAGAGAAATGGGGCACAATAACAGCTCAGTGAAGTGCACACATACATACAGATAGGTTTATGTGTCTAATTAAGTCAAGATGTAAACAGAAATAACCAGTAAAAGAGAAGGAATATTAATGCCCTTCACCATAGATTTTTTTTTTTTCTTTTTTAAATACAGCATGTCTTGAAAGTAAGAAAAGACAGAAGCAGCTTTTGTTTTATATGGTCAGGCTCGCTGGGTTTGCTCATTTTGGATCACAGTTGCTGACATATTAAGGAAACACAACTTGGCAGCGTCAGCCCACGCTGCCTCGTGCGGGTGGGTGCGGAGAGGGACAACACAAGGCGTGAGCGGAGGGGGAAACCTGTGTAACCGATCTCCTGAAGAGGAGCCCATGTGAATTACTTTTAAGCCCTTACTCTTGTTTGCTGATAAATTCATAGACATTAGCATCAAGGTAGCAATCGGGAATTCATCAGCTTTACTTTTTTATACCCTGTTAGTCCCTGATAACTTCTCTCCTCAAGTGACATACTGTAAGGCTGTGCAGTATTAAATGATATGCACAAATAAGTACCTAATGGTAGATTTAAAGATGTTGCAGCAGTCCAAGTTCTTTCATTTTCCTGATTATAACGGCATTTGCATAATGTATGAATTCAAACATTATTGCTGTTAAATAATGCATAAATATTCTCCCATGCTGAAATACATCTATTTCCTCTCCATGAATTATTTTGAATGTATCATTCAGTTGTTGTTCTATTTAAAAATGTAGTTAGAACTATGCATATATCAGTATTATGACTGGAAGAAGTATCATCACAAGTAGCTGGCTAACACTCCAAACTGTAAATGAAGTATACATTATTAAATGGGTCATCTTCTTCCTTCTTCAGAAAGCATTATCATCAGAATACAATATTGAGTATTTCTGAAATGTCAGAAAGAAATGCAGGTACATACTCGATTATCTGTCAGGTCTTGGAGAAGGGGGAAAAAAAAATGTTTTTTTGCTCTCCAACCTGAAGGGAATATGACCATAGTCCTAGACATATAAAGAGAGAGATAAGTCTGTAAGAAGTGTTGTGCCAGTTCCTGAATAGCGCTTTGTGAAACTAAGCACCAACAACACCCATTGACTTCCAAACCGACATCCCCTAGATGATGGACCCTTTTATTTATATTTGATTTTATAAAATGTGCCATCTAAGAATCTCTTAGATAAATCCCATCAACACTGCCACAAAAGTCAGTTACATCAATGGCAGATGACAGGATGAATAGAAGGACTTCACAATTCAGGCATCTAAACTTGATGTACAAAAAAATCTTAACTGTGGTGCACAACATACAATAAAAATGTCAAAATGAAAATAGCATAGAACCGAGGTCCCTGCTGGGTCTACAGCCCAGCTTCAATGGTCAAAGAAACCAAAGAAGCTCGGACAACCCCCAGGGTTCAACAACACCCTAGGTATTTACTCACAAATGTGCAAGTGCACAGGCTGGATTACCTCACTCTAGAGCCATTTCTCCCCTGCCTATGCTTCCGCAATGTCTTTGTTATGTACCTTTTTGCAATCAGAGCATTAAAGTAAGATTTAAGTATCAACATCTAATTGTACTGTCTCCATCCCATCCCTCCTATCCCAAAATTGGTTACTTTTTTTTGAATTACTTTTTACTTACCATGTGGACATGACTTAGTGTTTCAATTTGGGTCCTCACTCTTGTCTCAGTCAATTTTCTATTTGCTGGAGGTAGGAAATAATCAAGTCTCCAATAAACATAATCTTTTTTAAAGTGTGACATCTTTTATGATTTGTCATTATAACGCTAAAACAAATCTGTTCCATCAGTGCCATCACCATTACTTTGGCCATATAAATCCACATGCACATATATATGTATTTATACACACACACATACACACACACAAAGAGACTTTACTTTGTCAAATAGATTTTCTGTCACTGCTCCTCCCTTTTCCCCTTACTGCTGTTAATGGTATAGTGGAAATGCACTTTTAAAACCTAATAAGCTGATCCAGTGATAAAATGAACACATTTTACTTACACTTATTTGAAGTGATTCTGCATAGACTAAGGAACATTCTGAAATGGATTTGATCAACCTGAAACTACTGGAAGTAAAAGACAGAAAATGTGGTACCTTGTTCTTAAATTCAATGCACTTGCTAACCCAAATAAAATGGACTGTGAAAATCTGCTGGTTTCTAATGCATAGAGATCTGCAAAAATGGTTCCTGCACAAGTGCTTTACCATGAATGAAATCCTTGGATTTACAAAACTGATTATTCCTCCAGTCATCAGCATATAGTCAAAATACACCAGCAAAGATGTTGCTATTTCTGGAGCTGAGCTGGGATAGGAAACATTCCTATGTGAAAGAACACAATAACCACTCTAAGACTGCTGCGTGAGACATTCCTAACTTGACCCTAAATCTTGACTATTTCCTTCCTACAGAGATTTTCCTCATCACTTCATGCCTGGAATTTATAATACTATGGCAAGGGCTCCTGAGTGGTCTGTGCCTAGAAACTGTCCTCTCAGGCATCCAATTATTTGGCTAGTTTTGCTCAGACCACCACATATTACACAGAGTGCTAATTTTTCACATCCACTCATAGTATCAAGGTCACTTTTTTAATGGGAAGAAAGTCCCATTAAAAGATGAGACAAGATGCAATTAAGCTTGGACATTTTTTTTTCTTCCAAAAAAGTTGAACAATTTTAATCCCGCAGATTCCCAATTTACAATTAGAGAAAGGTCAAAAAGCTGGCTGCAAAAGCAGAACTATCCTACCTGGTATCTGTTGCATTTCAGCAATTTTCAAAAGACTCAAGGAAAGGACTAGCAGGTGGAAAGAAACACATTCCAGATAAAAACACCTTTGTTTAATCCACAAATGAATTAACGAAGTATGAAACTCACCTCATTATCTTGTGGATACACTGTCAGGAACAGAGGGTGTAGACTTTGTAACAGTGACAAAAGAGAGTAGTGGTCTACATTTGAAACTCTACTTCCCATGGGTCCCTTGCTTTGATTTCTGCCTTTAATACTGATAAGAAGTGACAGTAGTTGGATAAAACAATCAAAATTGAAGTTGAAGAGCTTATAAACCCCTTGACACTTCAATAAACCAAAAGCCAATACAAACCTTGAAAAAAATTCATAACCATTTTGATTCTGAATGGCCACGTGGAGCCAAACTGACACACACTCAGAGGGCCAGAAGTTACATCCTGATCTATTTTATTCTCTTTCAGAGATTTTAAATAAAAAATAAATGCTAAATACTACATGGAGAACTAAAATCTTTTATAATCTTTTAGACAGTGGCTGCCAGTTCTCCAGAGAGCTTTATGCCTGCTGCTAAATGTCTACAAATCAATATTTAATATTTTGGAAGATGAAGTCTTAATTATCCATCTCCCCTTTAAGCATCAAACCCACCTTCAATGGAAACACAAGCATTTGTTGGCTGAAGGATTGACTGCTGCTTATTAACACATGTTATTCTGTCGGTCAGAAGGAACGACTTCTCATCACAGTTCTTGTTTGCCAAAGATATCATTTATTTCACTAACTTTACTCACCTAGGAGCTGATCTCAGTCACTTAAGCTCCTGCATAGTCACTGGCAGCTCCAGGACACAACTCAGCACATCAGATTTAGCCACATCTCCCAGGCTGGAGATGTCTATTGCTCACATTTTTCAGTTTAGCATCACCAAACACAAACATTTTTAGAACAAAAACAAGTTCCCTGAAATTAAAAGAAATATTTTAAATAATTTGTGTGGAATTTGGATAAGCCTTAAGAATAAAACTATAGCAGAATTAACCATATATGTTCCAATTAAGTGGAGATTTTGACACTACAACAATCTGTTCAAATAAAACTGACAAATAGATTTTTCTAACAGATGCTTCTATTTTAAAAAGCCTCTTATCTTTTCCTTTGCTCCTTGCACTTGATCCTGTACTGAAATCCTGGATTGGATTTGTAGCATTACAATCATTTCTCTAGCAACTGATTTTGGGGTCATGCTCACAAGAACTAGGATTTTACTGCAGAAGATGAGCCTGAAACGAAAGGCTCTTAAATAAACCAAAAATACCTTTCAATGCTGAATACAAGCTAAAACCCGAAAAGTCTAAACATACGTTGTAAGTACGTAAACATACTTTGCAAACACAGAGTTTAGCGTAAAGGCAACTTTTGTTGTTCCGGAAAGCCAAGCAGTGATCGTGCTGTTCCAGACCGAAGGTTCATGAACACAACGTTGCTCCTCTCATGGTGACCCACATTTGATTCTCACTGAAAGCGCTTAAGGTTAGACAAGACAATGTGTTGTCTCTACTGTTAAATGCTCCACATCCTGCCAAGCAGTCCCTTCCCCTCACGGTATGTATTTCTTTTCTTACAGTAATTTCCAAAACTACCAGAGGTACGTGTGCTATTTGCATAAAGAACTGCCATGCAGTCAAATTCCATGGTTGGGCAAAGCACAGCAGTTTCTCCGGCGGGATAAGGAGGCCACAGCAATCAGCTTCTTGCACCACCAAACCAAAGGCAGGTCTCTGCGTCACCATGCGTGCGTGTACGAGAACGTACATCCTTCTGCATCAACAGTGAAGGGTACGACTGCTTCTTGTTATGCTGAAACCTGGTGAAGAGACAGAGGGCCTTGGGGAAAGGAAACCTCGAGCACCAGCACAAACCAGAGCAGGGACATGGCAAAATCTTAATCCCAGCACTAGATTTGAATCTTTAGGGCCTAGAGAAGCGGAGCCACCTCTTGGCCCACTTCACCCACTGAGCTACTAGAGGAACACACTAATACTCTGAACCTACCTCGTTTTAAATAATATATTTTTGAAACGAAAACCTCTTAAGAGGGTAACACAATGCCCACCAGTGAACTTCAGCTGCAGTTCAGAGGAAACTGCAGCTTTATTTCAGACATCACAAACTGAGATCGGCTGTTTAACTCCAGTCCCGCAGGCTTGACAAGGTGCTTAACACAGTCTCTAGGCAAGTGGAGCACTTGGGCAACACTGAGCAGCACTCTGGGCTTGTCCCATGCCTCCCGTGAGCATCTCCCTCCCTTCAAATCACCCTCCTTCTTGACCCAGACCACTATGTGGGTCCCTCTTAGTTGACAATTTGCCCTTCTCCCCTGCCTCTTTAAGCAGCCATTGCTCAGCCCAGCCCAACCAGTGCTTCACAATTGTATTATTTTTAAGAACAAACACACACACTTGCTCAGACTACAGCACAAGACTGTAGCAGGTTGAGGGCAGCTCCCTGCCTGCCTCCCACTCCTGTGGCCTCACACAAAGAGGGTGAAGTGTCTGGGGGCCCAGCAGGGCTCCACATCCAGTTCAGGCACGAGGCCTGCAGGCCGCATGGCGCATGGAGGAGCCCCACCACAGGTGGTAACCACAGCTCCATGCTGGCATGGGGTATCCTTTGAAAGGATGCCCCCTTAGCAAGATCTTCCCCTGATCAAAAAGCATGCAAGAAGTATCCTCACAGGGGAGCCAGGTGGGGGAGATGGGCCTTCAGGGCACAGGGCCTTCAAAGAAAGCATGGAGCAGCCCAGCAGCCTGCAGCCTTCCTGGGAACAGGATGGTTTCCTTAACAGCATCATGACATGAACACCTTTCCCCTCCTGCCAAGTATGCTTATGGCAGCTTTAGATAAGCGGAAAATAGATCCGAGATGCAACACTTGAACAGTTCTGGTGCCGCAGTAAGATTTTTTTCCTCTCTTTCCTATTTCAGTCTTGCATTAAGTCATTAGGAGAACAACACTGAAATATTCAGTGAAAATCACAGGTGACAGGAATCTGTGCTATCGATTTCAAGAGTACCACACCAACTGACTTAAATTTATGGACACAAGTTTCTTCACGTGATGCAGTTTAGTGCATGAAGAGTGTCTTCAAAAGAGTTTCCCACAGCCCATGGGAATCATCCTGCGTCTCGGGAGTGCAGAGCAGCTGTATCAGTCATTTGGTCTACCAATTAAGAGAATTGGAAAGATTAGCTTTAAAGCTCTAATCCTTACCTCTGAAAGAATGTGCATGAATTCTTAATGTGTTTACAAACAGACATGCCATTTTGGTATAAACCATAGCATTGTCAGACATTACACCGGAGAAGCCAGTCGCTAATGACTTGAGCCTGTCCATTCTGGGTTAAAATGAGACTTTCTTTTGGCATGAAGAGAAGCAAGACCAAGTCTTAAAATATGTCTTCCCTAGAGGACCAGGATATGCTGATGTGGGAGATTGCTCCAGCAAGCAGAAAAATGAGCTGGAACTTCTCCTAGTTTTGCTTTGTCCTTTGCATTTTTCATACTCCGTATTGACAGTTTCTAGATGTGCAGCATTCTGTGGCTGGTGATCCTTCCTACGCCTATGTACTTTGCTGTCTACAGCCCTATTAACCTCAGATTTATTAGCTAGTTTGTCAGCCACTTACACTGGCAACTTCCCAGGAGGCAGGCGCATCCCTATGTGAAGATGCACCAAAAAAGACAGCATTGGAAAAAAAAAGTACAATCCATCTCATTCCCTTCAGCTTTAAGAACGTGCACATTTTATATCTATTCAACCAAGTGCAAACATTAATTCAAGATTAAAACAGATGTAGAAAAGCCTAGCATTCATTTTACCTTCCGAAGCTATTCTTTCCAATTTTGTATCATTTGGGGAAGGAGAAAAACTAATGACTTCTAAAAAGAGAAGATCATAGTGTATCTTGGGTAAGGAAGATATTAAAAAACAAAAGACACTGTTCTGTATGATTAGGAAGAGGCAATCTATAAAATATCTCTAAAGACTGTTAATTTGATCTCTTGCTTGAGACTCCATTACAGCCACCTAGTAAACTGTAAACAGTAGGCAAATGTAAATGGTGTGTGGGCACTGAGTGACTGCACTTACACAAAAGGATGGGCTGTGTCCCATAACCTACCTCAGCCACAGTCTTGGCCTTTAGTGTCACTTTGACACCAGAAATCAGAATATCAAGAGTACAAGTGCAAACATGCCAGAAGGTTTTTGAAGGTATATGAAACAAGCAGCAATGTCAGAAGGTACATCAAACAAGCAGCAAACCTTTCTGAAAGATAATAAACATGCTACAAATTTACTTTGTGAAAATTAAACACTTTTTTCAAGCATGTTTCTGTAGTTAGGATATATTTGAAGCGTAATCACTGTTCTCAAAGGCCTACAAAAAATATATTCATCTTCCTGCATGTTTTGCTCTGGGGTTAGTTCACCAGGCAACAAAATTAAAGATTAGTTGGCTCAAATTGCTGAGCAAACAAAAATCTTTGTGTTTTCTCATGCTTAAGTCTTTGGCATTTAAAAGAGTAGGTAAGTGGTTTTTTATTATCTTGTGAAAAAAATTATGAGAATACATGTAGAATTATATGAAACTACAGGGGAACAGAAGCTGCATGGAGAAAGATAAAGCCAGGCATTTCAGAAACTAGTATTGAGCATCTAGCTATCCTACTTTATCCATATACACTGACAAGAAGTCAGAAGTATTCCTTGCATTGAACTTAAGATACACTTCGGACAAACAAAATCTTTTAAACAATTTGCACTAAATTTAAACAAAAAAGAGAGTCAGAAAAAAAGCTTTAAGTAGTATTATATAAAAAGCACATACAAAAGCTTTACAAAAATAATGTACATGATGGGTTTCTATAGTAGATCATTTTACTTACTGAAGAAGTCTGTTACTTATTGAAATAAAATGAAAGGAATAAGGAAGAAAAACCTAGAAATATTTAAAGTTTGAAAGCAGTTTACAATGACTGCAGTTTGACTCTAATGTATTTTTCTTAATGACATGTTTTTTAGCTCAACAATTCTTCAAAAATGCCAGGAAAGCAAATTGTGAACATCTTCCTGATCATTCTGCAAACTATTTTTCCCCTTATATTTCCCTGTGAAGATACTGAATTTGCCAAGTCTCAAAAACTGCAGAAAGGTACAAACCTATGCAGATATGGTTGTAGGTGCAGGACATCTTCAGGTGTCACCACCTCTCTTTTGCAGCTTTGGTTGCAAGGTACCCATCAGCATTTTCGTATGCACAAATATTAGCGTGCACCTAACCAGATTAATCTCACACATGCTTAAGTTGGGTCATATTTCCAGGTCAAACTGCTGCATTGTGGAGCAGGATGGAGTCCAGTGACACGCTGAAGGGGGAACTCATCTTCTCTAATGTGCTGCTCCAGGCTGCACATGACCAGCTCATATGGCCGTAAGCAAGAGCCATAAGAGGGTCTGCTACAAGGAAAATCCTAAAATAGACAACTAGCTCCACACCACCAACTCTGCCTCACCACAGGCAGCAAAGTTTGGCTTGAAATAACCATTGTACGAGAGGAGCAGCATTGTGGGCATCTTTGTTGTGAAAGCTGTGAAAAAGGAACCCCCTGGGTAAGCTTTTCTGACTGCAGGGAATAAAGGTGAAACAACTATTTCACATTCAGAAACTTAAAGGTGACCCTGGATAAAAGGCTAGAGAACTGTATCTATGAATGTATTTATAAGGAAGCTTTCACAAAATTTTAAAGACGGAAAACCTATGCTGGAAAACACTGATTACACAGTTTCACAAAATAGTTGCTTAAGAAGAGATGACATGAGTGCTTCAAGGAGGGAGACGTTTTCCTCCTCTAACCAAGGTGTATAGATATTTTTATGTATCAGTTCTTAGAAGTTGCAATACTGAACATTTTCAAAGGCCTTTACACACCAGCACCTGGCCAGAGCTTTTCTTGAGAAGTAGATTAATGTGCAACCAAGTGCTAAGTCAGAGGGAGATCCTTATTACAGGATAGTGGATCCGTCCATTCCTTTTTGTTTGTTCTACCTGTTCTACACAGGAACTTTTTCAATCTAATATCAGTAAATGCAGCTATTTTGACTTGTGTTGTCCATTTATGAGTCCTATTGTAAGATTTAACCACACTGATTGCTAGATAAGGAGGCTGTAGTCTAAAAGCATTCTTCACTTCAAAAACACTGCACATTATTAGTCCTGCATGTTATTTTCATGGTCAGTGTCAATTACTATACAAATATATTTTCCCTAAAATAAACAAATATACAAATCTTGGTTTTACAGAAGTATTTTGAAGAACTACTATATTTGACATTTGCAGCTACATACTTACCCTTGCTTACTTTTCACTATTGGGTTTATTGATTGAAATGCCATTCGTTCTGTGGAGATAAAAAGTGCAGGTTAGCCTGTTTATTAACATTTGGCCAAGTAGAGATTTCATGCGAAAATGCTCAGATATGGCTTTCCTCATTTTTGTTTCGTGTATATATTGTTTAGTTTTTTTTTGTTAAGATTTATATAATGCATTCACCTGCTGTTTAGTAGAAGCACTTCTATTAACTTAATGGCTTCTAGAATGTCCTTTGCTAATAGCTATTCAGTTATTTACACACTGTTTGCATGTGTGTGCAGACTGCAAAAAAAAATGCACCTCAGCAATTGGATTAACAGAAGAAAGAAGCAAAATACAAGGAACTTGGGCACGTTACAAAAATGTAAAACATGGCTCTTTAACCAAACCACCAGGATGTCTAGCTTAAAACCCTTCACAATCTCTTTAATTGTTTTAAGTAATAAAATGGCTAAATAGGCTTTGTCCCCCTCTAGTGATTGAGAGCATCACTAGGATCCTCTCGTTGCTAGTAGATACTCTTATTACTGATAGATAACAAAGGAGGCTGAAGCCTAGATTACATGGATTATATCCACTGATGGCCTGTGGTGAAGAGATCATTAAAAAATTATGCTTTTCAAATGTTAAAAGAGAAATTCCCTTAAAGTGAAAGTATCATGTCAGTAAAGCTATTCCAGTTGAGAAATGGTCAAGTATTTTCCAGGACTTTGTCTTTCCTTCAGTTACAATCTTCTCTCTCAACAACACAGAGAATAGAAAGTGGATGAAATAGATTATTTATCATTATTATTATTTTAACCTTCAGCTATTAATGATCCTCTGTTAATGCACTGATAGTAGTGATAATTATCCTTCCCTCCTCTCCCCAGGAATCACGGTAACATAAATTGAATGTGGACAGTGCAAGTGACCTTGTAAACAAGTGCAGGGAGTGTAAGTCCGTCCCTATAGGATGCTGTGAAGATTATATAAGGGCATAATTACCAAACATTATGGATACAGACAAAAATGGAGATGGACATGGTTAGACAGAAGCAGAGAGGAGCTGAGTTAAAGGTTCCCAAAGCTGGAGGTGAAGCCTGCGACTTGATGCTGTAAACAGGAATAGTTTCTTACCAGGAAATGATTTGGTCAGTTTTTATGTACTTAAAGGTGATCAGAGGAAGCAACATTACAGAAGCAAAGACAAGAGATAAGAGAGGCCTGACCAAATCTCTCCAAAAAAAAAATACCACTATTTCTAGTTCTCGTAAATAATCTGGTGGAAGAGTCTGTGATGATGCCAGGAAACAGAGGAACAAATTTCCAGGGCTGATGGGTATATAAATTAACAGGGGGCAGTAGTGTGAAAACGTTGCTGTCATCAACACTCTTATTTAATATTTCAGTAGACACTAAGAAATTCAGAATTAGATTTCATTTACTAGGAGGAGAAAAGCAAGGGCAGAGGCTTGGTTAATGGAGTGAGCACAGAACTAAGGTTTAAAGCTGTATGAAATACATTTTTTCCAATAGTAAGCCAAAAATAGCAGGGACATGAACAAAGGCTTATTGACAGCACATAGAGACTGAGGAAAAAAAAA
Source organism: Nothura maculosa (assembly GCA_032353885.1). Taxonomy (NCBI): domain Eukaryota; kingdom Metazoa; phylum Chordata; class Aves; order Tinamiformes; family Tinamidae; genus Nothura; species Nothura maculosa. The sequence continues at coordinate 1,947,506 of JAUBOD010000901.1, read as the reverse complement.
AAAAAAAAGAGAGAGTGACTCATCTAAGTCTGTCCTGTTTCTCCAAGTCAAATAATAAAATATCTGGAGCAAGAACCATGACTTGCTGGACTCTGTCCAAATACATAACCATCAGTCACACCATGTGCACCCTGCATGGAGAAAGGGCCGGTGTCCGCACCGTGTCAATGCACCCTCTCCGGCACAGAAACACCAGTCAATATTTAAAGGATTGTGATAGTGAAAAGCCATGGAGACACCCTGTGACTTAAAGGTGATTTGAAAATTCACCCTGCAAGATAAATCATGATGTAACCACCTCAGAAGCCTTTGTTTCTTGGTCACAGCAAGGAATTAGAGTCTCCCCTTGACCAGGGTCCTCAGATGTCATGAGCTGCAGAAGGGGCAGGCAAAACTGGTAACCTTCGGCACATAAGGAGCATATATGAGGTAGTACATTGTGAAGCTTGCTTGTTTTTACAGAAAAAATGTATTCTCCTCTGCCAGCACTCTTTAGAAACAAAAGGCAAGCCCCATCAGTGCTTTATTTCAATGAGCAGTAATTACTCGTTCCCAAGCAAGCACCCCCCAGGACTGGGGTCTGGTGGGACACGCAAAGCTGTTCAACCAAGGGCAGTACCTGCGCCCAGGAAAGCTGTCCTGGTCTTGTGCACAGAGTCTCGTGCACTTACAAATTCAACGTCCAAAGTCCCCATCAGAAAGCTGCTGAAATCTCAACTGCCACGAGCTACTAACTTCAGAAGGGGCTCTAGA
>JAUBOD010000901.1:1936291-1946653 GCA_032353885.1 Nothura maculosa | reverse complement strand
CAACGTCCAAAGTCCCCATCAGAAAGCTGCTGAAATCTCAACTGCCACGAGCTACTAACTTCAGAAGGGGCTCTAGAGTACAACAGGATAAATCATATCAAGTAAGAGTTGTTCTAATACTAGTGGTAGTTCAAGTTCAAACAGAGGAAGCTACAACCAAAATTCAGTTAGAAATGGATCAGGCTGTTTACTTGTGCACATGTAATATTAGCTGTTGTATATTGCAATGAAGTTCTCCTACCTGCTTTCTGATGAGTTTAACTACAGTGAATGAGACAAATGATTGTCAAACCCCAAGCCTTTGAAAATGAAATGCAGTAGTTATTTAAGTTAGCATAAATCCCTTGCGATCCATCCACGATTTATTAGAAGTTTGGAAATGAGTATTGCACATTTCCTTCCCCCATTTGCTATCTTCTGCCAGCTGTGTAAGGACTCAATAAAAAAGCTATCCATCCTCTTTTGTCAACCAATAGTTCTCTAGTCTCAAGATATAAATGAACAGCACAATAAATTAAATGTTTGACAGCGAAGATGTATGGGTTTGCAACAGTGTTTGATCTATGGTTTGAAGGAGAAAACACTGGAAACATATAGCTCTAGCTTTGGTATTGATCACCAGAAAAATGTTTTTGAATAAAACTATACAACATCTCTTTTCTCCCAACCTTGGAAATTATTCTAATTTAGAATCAAAAGAAGCACTATAAAAGTAAAATGAAGTCATCAAAAATAATGGCAGCAAACTCAGTTTTGTACTTCAAACACAAAGGCAATTCCTCATGATTAAAAGAAAGAATATTGATAACTGAAGTTAAAAAGAAGCTTCTGGAAAATACGCAGAAAAGGACAGAATTTCTCTCATCTAGCTATCTGAAAGCACTAAATTAAATAAGGATCAATGGAGAAAAATAGTTTCCTCCAGAGATGACTTAGCCCATCTCTGCTCGAAACACAGGTCAAACTGTCCTGCTGAGCTGCTTATCCATGACAACTAATTTTGAGCCTAAGCTGGATGACTGGTTCATATGTGATGTCTACTGTTTAGGCAGTTAAATTTAGGTGAGATGAGTCATACAAAACAGCTTTTCTAGCTGCCATTAAAATCAATAGGAAGACAAGTTTTATTTCAGTTGTGTGCTACATATAGCAAGACTGGTCATCATAAGTCAAGCATCTACGAGACCATCATGCTGCAACATGGATGACCAAAAATTGCAAGTACTGAGCAAGTCCAAAACATTCATGGCTGCCTCTAACCCAGATTAAGTACAATTTTGGGTATTTATTAGAGAAAAACAATCCAGCAGAAGAGCCCAAGAGACCAGTGACATGAGAGATCTGTTTGGGTTGTTGGAATGTTTTTTAGGCAAGAAAAGCCAGGTTAAGTCAGTGCTTAACCACTAAAAATCAATGGAGCTATAGAGCCCCATCTGCACTCAGAGACACCTATGTCTCCAAGAGACACATGGAGCTGCTGCTCTGGAGCTGCCAAGCGTTGCAACACAATTCCACAAGTCAGAAACATCAATACACACCATGGTTAAGAGAGATGTGTCAATAGGTGGCACTCAAGAATGAGCTATAGTTTCATGAAATCAGAAACATGCATGCATTGCACTACTCTGCCAGCCTTTAGATGGACTTAATATCACCCAAAAATACCCAGCTCTCTGTTTTAATGTCCTTGAGTAACCAGGCTGCAGATTGAGTGCAACCTCCCTGTCTGTAAACATCAGCAAGCCTAAATTTACCCAAGATCACATCTGCAAAAGAAATAACCATCTTGCAACCCATCACCAATAGGGCGGCCAAGGGGATGTTTTCTGTAGATAAGGCTGTTATGAAACATACTATGTTCTTTCCATGTCCATTTTTTTGACACGTGAACTTTCAGCATCCAGTGCTGTGTGAAATAACTGCAATTTTCCTTCAAGCACCTATTAAAAGTGATGAGCTGACAGATGGGAAGCACATGATCAACCCACTCAACTTTCTACATACCTGCCAAAACAACGAGGCTACAGAATAAAACCTGCCCTCAACTTCCCTAGGTTTTGGAAAAAGCTAGTGTGAAAATACCTGCAAAGTAATAGGAGAATTAGCAACAAATGATTTGTGAGATTTCAGCCTGAAATTTGTTTCAAGTAGTAACTAGATATCGAAGTTTAAAGAAAAGTAGATTTTTTTTTCTATTGAAGTTTATGCACAACGTTTTTAAAACTTCCCTCCACCAGTAAGTCACTAATCTGGCCGTGGGAGGTAGTTTCAGAGCACTTCCCACGCATATGAAAAGATTACAGGCCCATCCATCTACTAGAAACCTTAGGCTCCTCTTTCTTTAGTACAGTCCTCTTGAAAATGAAATTCAGAAGGCTTAGTAATCCTGTGCTTTAAACCCAGCTTTTTAAACCATTTAGTTATCAGATTGGAAAAAAGAGAGAAAGAAAAATCCCTGTGCCCAAGTTACCTTCTCTACTAATTGCACTGTGAAGAGGAGCCTTTTTCCCACTTCTAGTGGGTTGTCTCTGAGGAGAGAGACAAACTCCCTCCTAACATCCCTGAGCTCCCTGAACTCGCAGAGCAAGAAGGCATGCGAGCATGTCGGGTGCGGATACCTACCACCTCAGCACACAGATTTACTGCATTGCTGACTGCAGAACAGACTCAGAGCCTGCAGCAGGATTGAACACGCACGGAACACTGCTGTAGGTGATGAAGGAACTGAAGTCACTTAGGGCAGAGAGAATCATTCATCTCATTTTCTTTCTTTCAGCTTAATGTCCAGTTCATTGGCTTGCATGTATAAACCTGTTGGCACCAAATTTTGTGCCATCTTTAAGATCTAAAGTTATGGTTCTGATAGGGAGTCCTCTCAAGTGCAGGGAGCACATTCAGATTCAGGAGTTCTGCATTTGAGCCTCTCCTCAGACTCACTCAGATACACTGCCTAGCAGGGCCCTCACCGAACACTCACCAGCCTGGCTTATTTGTGGCCTTTGCTGTACAAACAGCAGCTTTTACAGAATCACAGAATCCTTAAGGTTGGAAAGGACTTTTAGAGATCATCTAGTTCACCGCAGGGTGCAGGCGCAGGGTTACCTAGAACACGTGGCACAGGGTTTGCTTCCTCGGCTTGCTTCCACCTCCTCTTCTGACGAGAGCCTGCAGGAGCCTGAAGTGCTGCCTGCTGCTACAAGCTCCAGGAAATGTCCTCTTCAGGTGAGATCTGCAGTCCGACTTCCATTTGGCTTGCACGAGTTGTGTCATTGAGGAGCAGCAGCGCCACACTAAGCACAAGCAGTGGTATGTGGTATGCTGGCTCAGGGCTCAGCACCACGGGCACCCCCGTAGCGCCTCGGCACAGGCGGGATGGGGGCTGCATTCAGTTCAGCTGCAGCCCCCAGCGCCCTGTGCAGCTTGCACCACTGCAGCCAATGGTCACCCAAACAACCTCAGGCTGCGGCACGGAAATCCCGGCGTGTGCTCCCCCGGCTTCGCTGCTGCATCATTTCTCCTGCCACCCTCAATTAGCATCAATAATTGTTATTCTAGTGTATTTTCTGGCAGAAGGCACGGATCTGCCAACAACAAAATATCTGAATCCATCAGAGCAATGGTTCTCAGTGCCTTAAAGGGTGCTTGGTGAAGGATTTTTAAGCATTGCCACTTGTTGAACTGGGCTCCCATGTCTGGAAGTCCACAGGTCTTCACTGGCATTGGTCTCAGTCAACCATTCCTGTCTTGCAGCCACATATCAACATAGGACTCAATGTCCACAAAAAGTCACAGGCCTGAAGAACACCTTACAGACTCCGGCATTTATTCCGTAGTGCCTGTGTGGCTCCAACACGCCTGCTGCTCATTTTTCAGGGTTTCTAGGGCATCTGATGGCCTTAAAACACAGAAATAGGGCTGAGGTTTTGAATGACTTTTGCCCAGTGCTCAGCAAGCTGACAATTCAGGTGCATCAAAAGCATTCCATAAAATCCAGTGGCAATAGCTTTTAGATTTGTTATTGGAAATACTGTTTTTTAAACAGTAACTGTTTCTCTCTTTGGGTGAGCCTTCTGTTTTTATCCTCACAGGATCATCCAGGCCCTAGTTCACATACTCATCCGAAATACACAGTCCTGCCTAGAAAGTTGCCAGGGGTCTGCTGCACATCAGCGTCGGGCTTCGGTAGTTTCCTTGGCAGGCAAGAAGGTGAACGGTAAATAGGATGTACATAAAAGTAATTCCTGAGAGAAAACAGAATATTTGGTGCTCGCTGCAATCCAGAAGAGCATTGCATGCTAGTGCGGCACGCAGCTGTTTCGACGGTCAATGAAGCCAAGAGGGAAGGCACCGTCTTGCAAGAACAAAGGAGCAAACAGAAATACAGTTTATAAATACTTCCAGACTGGCGTTTCGCCCAGCAGCTCCGAGCTTCCTCGCGCGGCTGCAGCAGGCGCTGCCTCCCTGAGCGACGTCAGGTCTCCCGTTCTCCCGTGTTGCTGGTCTCCTACTCCCCATGGTCGCTCCTCCGCCACAACGTGCCATGGGGAATGCGGACACGAGCAGGAGGAAGGGCTCAGTGGGCACAGGGAAAGTAAGGACGTGTTTCCATCGTTCTTGGAGAGCGATGCTAGTCTCAAAGGTTCTGTGGAGCCCATGTGGCACCCTCCCATCTCATCAGATTCCGGGCTCTTCTGACAAACACTGGAAAAGAGCTTCCAGCCAGATGAGCATGGGGTCACTTGCAGGACTAGCTCGAAGCTCAAAGGAAAAGCTCATCCCATACTTAGAATTTACACCATTAATACACATAAAGATCATATTAATTATGCTAAATGGTGTGACCTGGTGCTAAGCACAGTTGGATCAGGAGCCTCAAGCTCAGGGACCACCTTCCCCGTGTCGGATGGGATCGTGCCCTGCTGTGCCTGGGGACAAGGTGGCCCAAGAAGGTGCTTTTACCTGTATACTAGTGGGGAAAAAGCCACACAGACATAACAGTCAAGCCCCTCAGCAGCATAAAGGTATTATCAATGTTTCCAGAAGAATCGAGCACTGCTAAAAGGATATCAGCTGATCAACAGGGAATTTCTCAGTGTTACAATAAAAACCAAGACATTCTATCCTACAGCAGAGCTTGATAATCACAGATAAAAAAATAAAAATCATGGTTTAGAAATGGAATCCTAAAAGACTGTTCCTTTAAAGACAGCTCAGTAAATCTTTCTAAATTAGCTTCTGAATAGCTCTAAATTAACTTCTATTCAGGACTAGATTAAGGCAGTCTGGGTTCACAGGTGCATTATAGAGCAGGCTACCAAATGATCCTGCAATCATCCAAATAATCCCCACTTGGGATAGGCAGAGTGACTGAAAACCCAGCACAGGCCCTTTCTTCATCTCTGAAGCACTGGCAAGGTCTGGTCCCTGAACTAAAGGCTGGGAGCCTTTGTTACCAACAGACACTAGGATGTTTGATCCATCCATCCTGGGCGCTCCCCGATGGAAAGGAGGGCACTCGCTGCCCCGGCCGCTCTGCAGACCCCCAGAGTGCCATGCAGAGCCCTGCACTGCTGTGCAGAGCGTGGACCATGGCCAAATGTGGGCTGGCCAAAGGTAGGGCCACCCAACGCCGGCCCACAGGCACCCCCAATCGCGTGGCCAGGTGCCTCATGAGACCTTCTGCCCTTTCTTAAGCCTCCCTTTTTGCCTAGGCATTTGCTTGCAGCTCTAATAGATATATGTAAGGGGAAGAACTACATTCTTTATTATAGTCGGACAAAGCGGATTTAGGGGTTACTGCACTTTATTACAGGTAGACAAAAAGTTTGATGGTAAAATTAAAGGTTGAGAGAAGAACCTCTAAATTGCTATACTCACATATAGGAGAAATGTTGAGGTTGGTGAGGTGTCTCATGATGTCCTCTTACACATTCCTCAATGGGCACAGCCTTCAGATCCCTGATCTTCCTTCTTTGCATCAAGTGAGTGGATTTGTTCACAATAAGTGGTGGTATACATATTAAAAGACATCATAACTGTCAGCTCTTTAAAGGAAGATTCTCTAATTGAAATGGCAATTTCAAATATCTTGTGTGACTAAGGTTTAATTTAAGGAAACACTGACTAAGCTGTGCACTGCACATTTACTTCTTGTGTGTAAGGAATGGGCATCTGCACCACACAATTTGCATCGTGAACAGCTAACAATTGTGATTAATGACTGATATAAAATAAAAATCAGCTTTAGAAAAGCATTAGGGAAATAGCTTACCCCCACAGAAAACTGCTTTGGCATAAAGAACATCCTGAGTTGCTAATATTTATACATTGCTGTGAAAGTTTGAAGTACTAAATACTATAGATGGTAAAAAAAATGCACTGTTTTTGCAAATATGCACTGCAATTCAAATAAATTTTGTTTTATAAAGACAGCACCAGAACGAGATGATGGTTTTTACTGACTGTATTTGCAAAGAATTGACTCCAGCTCATATCTTACTTTTTCTTCTAAGCATAATGAATAGACACCCTCTGTCAAAGCCAGCATCTAGACCATTTACATCTTTCTCTGGGTATGGATCCTGGAGACACAGTAGCCAGAGATGCGCCTTTATGGTAATAGATGAAAAAGAATAGTGGATAGACAGTAAGGTATAGTAGAGTTCATATTTCAACAGCAGTTTAAAGAGATGACCACTCACATTTTTTTCTTTACCTGCCTTATATTGCACACACACTTTATTGGATATTTGGGATGCTTGAACAAGATTGGACTTGCAGAGTCTAGACCTCCTCATTACAAGCCTAAGAGTACATACAGGTGAGCTGCTTTATCTTAATGTTTGGTACCTGCTTTATTAGTCTTACTTAAATGTAAGACACAAACCTGTAAATGCTCCTCTTCCACTGCTGAATTTTCCATTCCTCTCCGATGACTTAAGCAATGATGAGTCAGCTTGTATTACTGGGGGAATGAGTCTTAACTTAGTGGCATCTGTAGAGTAGAGAATTACAGCGCCTTACAAAGTTGCCCCTTATCTCAGTCTTCCTTAAGAGTCTTAAGAGATACTGTTAGGTTCTTATCACAAAGCACGACTGTGGTAGGTAGGTCCAGTGAATTTATGCTAATCATATTTAATCCTTCACTGTAAAAAGGACACAGAATATGTATGAGCAGGAAAAGGACAATCAAACACTTTGTAGTAATTTGTCTCAAGCCCAGTTTCTGTGTGATGCCTCAGCCACCAGAAATTCAAAAATTTAAAACCACTAGACATGCATGTGGCAAAAGAAAAACTCAGCAAGCTTTTAGCCTGACAGAGTGTGGAGGAAAAAGTTCTGCCGCACAGTATCTTTGATTAGCACTCTGCGAGTTTCCACAGCCCATAACTGCCTAAAGTTATGGACTCCTCTTCTGCATCCTGCACTGATTTAGAGGAATCATTCTTGGCCACAAGGAATGAAAATTCATAACTGATCTCTTTTTACCTTGATATCAGCTATAAATATCTCAAAAATTCAAAGGAATGGCACTACGCACATGGAACTGTGTTTCTTTCCTGCACACCCAGGGACCATCCAACTCTCTATGAATTTGTGCTGCTTTTTGTTATGGGTTTTTGTTTTTAACAGTTCTTTCAATGAACTCAAGATCCATACCACTGCAGCTGACTATTCTTTTCAGATGGTTTCCTTTCCTGATATCCTGAGACTTGGCTCTTGTTACAGTACTCTCCCTACCCTGAGGAGCACATTTCCTATTGACCAATACTCTACTCAATTCTGATTATAATTGTAGAGGCACTGCACTGAGATTAAACCTCCTACTTGCACATCTCTTGCACAGCAATCTGAGAGGGTTATTAAAATAGACTCCCTTCTGATCATCTCTGTAGACATTTTAATCTTGCATTCAGTGTTTTTATATCCAAACCTTGCTCCTCACACACAGGGGGGAGGGAATTAATTGAATTGAGTGGGAGGTTGATTCAGTGGAGTCCATTGGAACTGAGCAAAAGTATATCTCATCTATTGAAAAGCACTTACCCTGAATTCTAACAAAATAAGCCCATTTTTAAAATGCTCACTTCAAAGGGAAGAGTGGGAATTGCATGTGCTCAGTCTTTTCCCACTAGTGTTTGTATTATCATTTTTCTTAAAAACAAAATGGGCACCTGGGAAAGGTCGATAAAACTGCAATGTATGGAGTGGAGTAGGTTTATTCCTGTTTCTAATATGGAAGCATAAAAGGCTCTTCACTGGAGTCGTGCAATGACAATGGACTATGGGGAAGGAATTGAGGGGGACAAAACAGTGTTATTTTGTCTCTCTAAATACAGCACCATTCACTACATCCAATGCCTCGGGTCCACAGGGTGATTTTCTTACCTCTCCTTACTGGTCACCTAGTCTGACCAGAGGAAAAACGGGAAGAGAAACAACGGGAGGAGGTGTGAAACCTCACACAAGAGGCAGACAGGATCCCATTGAGGAAGCAGCAGAAAACAGAAATAAGGAGCATAAAGAGCATCTGCATGTAGATGGTTTGTGGAAGGAATATGCAGGAGAAGGCAGCGTAGACTTTACATAAAACTAGTGGAGATAGCTGTAAAGCAATTCCTTGATGCAGGTATTAACCACACTGTGCTTAAAATAATTACACAGACTGTCTCTAGGTACATCTCTATTACCGTTTTAGTTTGGCTTCGGGGCTCACTTAGGAAGAGAATCAGCCGTCAGCAGTGACCATTTCCACATTTGGGGTCAGTTACAGAGCAGACTCTGGACAGGTAAATAGGTTCCTTTTGGAAAAGAACAAAAGCACATGAGTTTCAGGAGTGTATCGGTTTACTTGTGGCAGCACTAGTCTACTCAACCCATGTGACCATGCCCAGGTTAGCTCTAAGTACCTCCATACCTCACAGTTTTCCTGAAAAAGACCACTAAAAATATCTGAATAGGAAAGGATACCAAGAAAATTACAGATTGATTTTGGAATTTGTATACACATGCAAATAACTAGGATGAGAAGTGCAGATTTAAGACACACAGCCTAGTCCAGAACAGACTGCATGAAGCTGAGGGCAAAAAGGAGTAAGATTGTTTTTTTTCCTGTTTAGTTGATCTTACTTTGAAATGTATGTTACCAGCTTCCAAAGGCATTGCCAAGAAGCCATCCCTTCCCTGTGGGAATAAAGTGGAGGGAAAGGCCAGATAATACTCCCAAAAGCAAACTGGGTAGCCCCAGGAACAGATTTTTCTTTAAATGCACACACCATGTTTTGACATATAGTTTTCCCTCTAGGAATAATCATAAAATCTTGTTTAATCCCCGAACTTTCCCACTGCAACTGTTACGGATTACCTCTTCGCAAAAAGTAATTAAACTTGAAAATAATTTCATAAAACAATGTTTTTCTAACCATTTTTTTCCCCATTTGTTATCCCAAAAGAGAAACACAATAGATCAGGGCCACAAAAACACCACCAGTTTTACTAAGCCTGTTGTGTGTCATTTTCCCAACACTTGCCTCTTGCTTTTCTACCATCTTTTACAGCTACCCCCTAAATCTACGTCCCTTTTACAGGGTAGCGCCCTTAGCTCACTTCAACAGTTATCTTGTAGCATGTGACATTTGACATAAAATTAATCCATACAGGGTGGCAATCCATAGAGTTATCTTCCTAGCTTTCCTCCCCCCCGCTAATGCTTGGTCTACCTCTTCCAGTTTCAAGATGCTGTGTACTTCAACTCTAAAGCACAGGGCTATTAATACATATAGAAGTGTAGTGCAGGGTTTGGTCTGTGATTAACCCCGCACTCTGTAATCAGCTGCAAGTTCGACCCTGCCTGCCACCTTTACTGTCTTTCAGCTACAAGCTAGCACAGTTTCTACAAGTTTCCTTCCCCCTCTTCCCCTTATTTTCCTCTATTCCATGAGAGCCTCCATTACTGCAGCTTCTTAAACTACTCTTGCAGTATTGACTCAATTTGATGAAACAGCTTTGTCAAAAACCGTGCCAAAAATAAACCAGATCACAGCCTAATACCACAGTGATTCTTTTCCAAGTATAAATACTATTTTACTTTATTCACTTCTACATAATATATGTAGATGCATGTGCCTAGCTCATAAAAAGTAAATATTATGTTTATCTGTTACCATAAAAGAGCAAAAGCCTGGCTCATGAGGCACCCATCTCTCGCCTTTTTCCTCTTAAAACCGCAGCTCATGGCAGATATCTGAAACATTTCTTTGGGTATTATTATGGCCTTTATAACGTGACAGACATCTCGAAAGCAACAACAAAAAAGCCTTGCCTCAAGAAACTTACAGTGTATGTATCAACACAACACTATCG
>JAUBOD010000901.1:1916927-1933891 GCA_032353885.1 Nothura maculosa | reverse complement strand
AAATTAGATGGGGAGGGCTGGGAGGAAGGGGAACACGGGCTGAAGCCAGCTAAGCAATTGCGCAGCTCCAGACCCACTTGCCCTACATGTACTGTCACCTTTCAGCCGAAATGTGCAAAGCAGCTCTCAGGAACCATCTCCCCTCTGGAGGGCTATTCTTGTACAGAAATTCGATTTCCACAGTCTTCCTCTCCACTTCCTCTCTCTTGCATGCAGAGTCACTACATCTGGATGAACTTTTTTCTCCTTAGAAGCATGGCCCTGACAGGGCAGAGCATGTGCCTGCAGAAATCCATGCTCAGCATTTGGTAGCAGTTGCCTAGATACAATCTTCTAAAGGGAGGATGTCAAGAGTTTGTTTTTTTAGCAAGGAATATTAATATTTATTGTTCCAACTTCTATTCCTACTCAAGGTTCATCCCTATCCTATTTCAACAAGCTTATATGTTAAAAAAAACAAACTGCCAGCTTATTGTAGAGAGTGCAAGCATCAACACCTTACAAATACATTAAATCTTAAAAAAATTTAAAGGATACTTAGATTTACTAAAGGATAGTTACACTTACTAACATCAGGATAACTAACAAAAGTACGTTACTAACAAGTATAACTTTTTTAAAAATAATAATCAAAAATGATTCATATTATTGCTCAAGTTTCTACAATACTGCAAAGCATTTGAAGAGCTTACGTTTTGGTGGAACAAGGATATTGGCTGCTCAGGAATGCAGGAGGTGTTAAGTATCAAGCAAAACTGAAAATAACACTACCTTAGAACAGAACGAAAACTCCCAAATATCCAGGGCTTCTCCATTTCTGAATCTACATGACTAAAGTGCTCAGAGCCCTCATCGCGCTCTATTCACTCTGCAACATGCATCTTGAGTTCTGAAATTCTGAAACTTCAGATTCCAAAGCAACTGTTTAGCGTCATGAAAAAATCCCAGTTAACTCCAAGAAAGAGTCCTAAAAAATATACCCTGCACTCCATGTTGTGGATGCCTAAAAGCCTACTAGGTGCCTAGATAATCCAATTTTGCTCAGAATGTAACTTCTCACCAAGGAGTTAAGGATTTTATAATGTTGTGCAGGTGCACAGAGTACAATGTATTGCATCTTGTGCTAAATCTGTCTGGAAGCTTACGAGGGCTAAGTGTACAAGCTGGCTAGATAGCTGCTCCCCAAGCAAGAAAAAAAAAAATCTCTGTAGCCATCTCCAGCTATGGAAGAATACATTGCACATATTGTTTCAAATCCGCTTGAAAAAGAATCCCCAGAATTACAGAATCCTCTCCTACAGAATCCTTCCTCCAGAAGGGAGGAAGCTGCTATAGATTTTAAGGTGGTTGGCATTAAAGCAGTTATGTAAAGAAACGTATATTCCTTCAGATTAACAAAAATGCAGTTTTGTAGTCCTGCAAAATCACAGCTGAAACGTTCAATCTCTTTCCTTAGTACTACAGTCAGTTACCCTGCTTTTTACAGCTTATAAAAACAAAATACTTTCTGCATTCTCGTGAAAAAGTTGTTGTGTTTGTCTGTCTAAACATTTCCAGCTGACCAAAAGAAACTGGTAAGTAAGTGCCTGCGAGTAAGAAAACTGCTATTTTACAGAACCGCAAATTTAATGAGTAATTTGTCACAAACAAGTGACAACGAATTGCAGTTTGTTATTTCTTCCACAGCAACAGTCGAGAACACATCTCTTGATGGACCAAAATGTGCTGTTGCCTTCCTTAAGCAAGGTACACCACCTGGAAGAAGGGGAAGGGGAAGAAAAGGAAAGAAAGCTATTTAGAGTTCATTCACAGAAACACAGAAGCTCTTGGTGTTATCATTTTTTGCAATGCTAAGTGCAAGGCATTCACACTATACCCACCTAAGACTAACAGGATGGCTCCACAAACAGCATCACATTCATGGCAATGTGAGGAAAAAGTCATCTGCTGTTAACCATGTATTACTGAAATAACTCACTGCAAGTAACACAAAGTTCTAGGTACACATAACAGGACTTTAAAGATAATCACTTTCTACAACCCAAACTCAGCTTAAATTACAGCACGAGACTTGGGTTAGGAACCTTTACTTAAGATCTAACTGTACGCACAGCAACACACTGAAGTGGATTGCCTAGAAGTGGTGGAATTTTCATCTTGTGAAACAGAAAGAACAGGTTAGAGGCACCTCTACTCAAATTGATCAAGGTGTAGCAAATTTGCCTGGAAACAACCCCTGGCCTGTTTTCTGCAACATCAGCATGAAAGACATTAACTCCATATGAATCTCTCAGCCTCTCTAACCAGCGCTCCCCCTTCACCCCATGACAAAACCCCAAAAAGACAAGCACACACTAGAACAAAACCTTTGTTCACACAAGATACCCAAACTGCTACCTGAAAGTTCACACTCAGCCCACTCTCTTCAGTACCCTGAAGAGAGTTTTGTTGTTGGCGCTGGCCTGGGGCTGTTCACTCACCGAGGACGTCACTGCTCTAGGGAAGCAGCAAGGCTGGCAGGCCACCACTCACAGCAAGTCGCTGAGGTGCACGAGCTGCCAAGAAACCTCTGCTGCTTCAGAAAGGTGAGTTCAGAACAACCTCTTCTGCACATGAGGCCTTTGAAGGATGTTGATGCTATCAGAGGCCAGACTCATGTTTCAGGAACCTGAAAGAGATCGGACCTGAGCAAAGGCCAACTAAGCACTGCTCAGGCCAGAACTTAAGTCTGCAGTGCTCCACAGATGGCTGAAAGTTATAAGTCTTCTAAAAGACATTTTTCCTTTTTTTTTTTTTCTTTTTTAAAACAAGGAAAAAGTGCCCATTCACCAACTTGTATCACTTTTTCATAAAGTCTAACAAATGGATCTCTTACCCGTTCTTACCAGCTTGCCTTGTGCAGCTTCTTGGTGAACTACCAATATTCCTCACACCAGGGTACCCTGGACTATTCTACAGCTACAGGGTTCAGGCTTTCACTTTGCTGGCTTTCAGGGATGTTCCGTTGTCATCCTAAGGAAAGGAATTAGCACAGCACTCTGCATAGTATTACTCATCTCCTATGCTTTTGCTGAGAAATGACCTTTCTCATTCCCCTAAAAAAATACATCACCACAAACAAAAAAATTACCTCACCAGCTATACTAGTTTTGAGCAGATTATCTGTAAACCAACAGGAAAATCTCTGCACGTGAACTCTCCACTCACCAGCAATCCTGAAGGACTAACTCAAACACTAAGGGATCTTGGAAAAACCTACTGAAGCTCCTTCAATGCTCCTTGGTCACTCCTCCCACTGCAACACATGCCTTTCCTCCAGCTTCTCCTACACTCCATGCAGTATCCTCATTTCCATCAAACCTGCTACTTCCAAGTGCCACCTAAGAGGCAGAGCTATGTCTGTGCTGGTTGGACAATCCCTGCCAAAAAGAAGAGAAAGCAGCTCATTTTTTCCTTGTCCCACAGCAGGTTGAGGACTTCTATCTAACAAGCCAACTAATAAGCTAAGAAGAGTAGCTTAATATCTGAGATCTCCAGCCCCTTTGACAAGTTTGACTGGAAATGGACCAATGGACTCAAGAGTGAAATGGATAAAAGGAAGGTTATCTAGGGAACGGGACACCCATATGGACACAGTGCCATTATGCAAGTCTCATTTTTTGAGGCTTATGTTAATAAAACATGCAGAACTGTGCAATGATATGAGTGCTATTTTAAGCAATTTTTGGAACATATTTGAGAAATCACATGTAATTTGTATTTTCTTGAGGAAGAAAGAATTCTACTTCTGCCTTTGTGCAGAAGGACAAATCCTGAAAGGGTACAGTTTTAAAAAATATATATGCTAAAAACTTTAAAGGGGGAAACAAAGGAACATACTTTTTTCTTCCCTGAACAACAACAGAATACACAAGAAAGTTTAGTTAAACATGAATAAAGTTCAGTTCAACTCAGACATCTGTAGAGCAATGCTTCCCAGGCAGATATTACCTTTCGTAAGGAGAGGCAGGAACTCACTGGAGAGTCTCCTTTGACAAACCATCTTGAAAAGATCAAAACTGCGTGTGTGTGTGTGTGTGTGTGTGTGTGTGTGTGTGTGTGTGTGTGTGTGTGTGTACACAAATGTACACACACACGTACACACACGCGTAGCTATGTAGAGATTTTCAAAGATCAAGAAGCTCAGATCAGGTAATTCTAAATAAATGTTTGGACTAAAAAAAAAAAAAAAAAAAACTCAGAGTCCTCTAAACTTCTTGTATGGAATTCCTCAGGAAGGCAGAAATTTTGCCCTGGTTCTTGCAGATTAGTTCAGTCCTAGCAGAAAAATTTTATTACATTATCATTCTTTTCAGTCAGATTACTGTAGTCCACTGAATAATTTTTCCAAGAGCCACAACGTAAGAATAGCATGCTGCCACTGCAGATCTGATCAAACAATCATTTCTGGACTTATCAATATCATTGTTCTTTAGAAGGTAATTAGCGATTTCTTAACTGTTTTTATCACAACCAACTCCTAAAGAAGCCACAAGACACTTTCTATTAATGTCTCAATACTACAATTATCCCAAATTCAATTTCTGATTTGTAAAATATTAACACACCTATGGTGGAGTACTACTAACATAATGTGAAAACTTACTTCTACCATCTGTAAGAGGTTACTCAGTCCTTCTTCTTAGTAAAATTCTAATATTAATACTGGTTCAAATTTTCACATTCTGAAGAGCTAAAGATAGAACAAATATATTTACAGTTTAAAATCACCAATATGTACAAGTTGCTATCAAGATAAAGTGCTATTCTAGCAGTTGGGGAAATAAACTCCTATTTTGTGAAGACGCACCATTTAAAAGATTAAATATATATAACTACACAGGCATTTTGTTTATCAAGTTCATAAAAAACACTTTCATGCTATTTATGGCCATTACTGCATTTAATTTAGACTGATATAAATAAAACTTCATAATGAAAGTTCCTGAACTGGTAACAAGTCAAATTCAATACATATTCCCTCTTGAGTCTTCACCACAGAATTTTACTCTGAGAATAAGTAAGTCTGGCAACAGATGAATACTTTTCTTTTACAAAATGCCTATGTTTGTAAACAGTTAAGCACATTTAATGTTATTGCAACATTATTCCAATACATGGCAATCACCATAAGGCATCTGATACAGACGTTTTAGAGCAGAAATATTTCCTCAGAAGTTGAACTCATGGAGTGGTAACTTTCAATTCCTATTTCCATTTGAAACATGCAAGGACATTTTGACACGCATTTAAAGAAATAGGATACATTTTTATTTTTAAAATTATAGGACAAACTGCCACAGATGAAAAACTTAGACCAGCCCAGAGCGAGCCTCAACTACTGCTTGAGTCAATAGGGAGACAGGCACCGCAACGCCTCGGGAGGTCTCAATCTTGTGAGAGGATATAGATTCACAAAGTATCACAAAGAGAAAAAACTAACTTTCCTAGTACTCCAGACTGGAAGATAGCTGTGGTATCTGAAAGTAAAGCTTGCAAGTCACATCTTCAGTTTATTTCTGATACAGCAAGTAACTTCTCAATGCATTTTATTTAGCGTAGTGACAACTAATGCAAGCCCCCTAGGTTATACTGTGACCTTTAAATAGCTGACAGCTATTTATTGATTTGAAAGCCAACCCAAAGACCAGACATCAAGTCAAAGTAATCTGACATCAATAAATCTCCAGTAGTTGTACTGCAGAAGAGACAGAAAAATGCTTTAAATTGAAACTCGGCAATTTTACCAGTGTAACATAGGATCATACAGTTGCTTTTAGGAAGGAATTGAGTAGAAATTTTAATCTTATTTGTAATGGAGAAAAACATGAACAATCAGCTCAATAGTGTGCAGAAATACTTTAAAGCGCCAAAATCATTTTTACATTCATTTGGACTTGTGTCTGAAAGTGTGAAAGACGCTGGACTAAAGTATGTATGGCGCACCAGTCCCATATTAACAATTTTGTTGCTTTAACCATGAGTATACTGAATGATTAGTAGAAAATCTTTAGCAAACACAAAATGAAAGATGAAACTGCAGCAAGAGAGCATGGCAAACCTGAGAGATCTATTAGTGCATAAATCTGCTTAAAAACTAAAAGATAGAAAGAGAAAGCTAACAAACTACAGTAAAAGTTATGTCTTCAAAGCAATAAGTTGTAGCAGGGTGGGAAATATTCAATTTGCACATACGCCTGCAAAGCCATTACTATCTTTCTAAAAAGAAAAAGCTGATATTCACAGCACCAGATTTATGGTAAAATGCCATAAAATTGTTACAAATATTTTTCTTTTCCCACCCTGGCAGAGAATAAACATGAATTCAGAAGCACAGTAGGAGTGAAAAACAAAGAAGAAAAGAGAGAGAAAGCAGCAGAGAAAGACAGAAGAGGTGAATACAGAGCTACAGAAGTGTTTATTGAGCATGCTACAGAGGTAAGCAGAGTACACATACGATGAAATTAAACGACCGTCAAACCTCCCAACTTTGTTAGAAAATTAATTTTTAATTGTGCCACTTTCAAACTATACTGAATTTTACATTTCTAAAGATGTAAAAACTCAACTAATAGAAAATATACATGACCTTTTTTCTACATAGATAACAGAATCTATGAATCTTGAAACTAAGTACATCAATTTCAAAAAGTATTGGTCATTTAAACAGAATCAAGGTAACAGTTCAGACTGACAGAGAACTGTTTTCAAATTAATTTGACCTGTAGATTCTGAGCCATGTTTATAGTAAAGTCAGATCAATTTCTAAATACAAAATATTTTGAAGAGATTTATTAAAACTGAATATTACAATGCAAGGTAAATTAAGACTAAAGGCACATAAACTTTGGTCCCACCTGGTTTTCAGTTTTAGTAAACTGCCACAAATTTTCCTGCAAATGTTCGCAGCAAACCCTCTTCCTCATTGAAAAATACATGCACCAGTCCCTGAACTAGCTCAACCAGTCTGTACATGCTCAGAAATCCACAACCATATTCCATATCTACAAACTAAAGATGGTAATATATATTTAAATGCACATAAGTCATGTCAACTTCAAAAACATCTACAAAAAGTATTCAGCCACAAACGAGACATTACTTAGTGCTGACATTTATATGATACATCCCACAAGAGTGTGTACAAAAAGGTTAAGATTCCACAACGCTTGTCACATAGGGCTCAAAGTCACAGAAGTCACTTTTTGTCCTTTAAGAAATTAATATTCTGTATCTTGTTAATTTTAACTAATGCCTACATTCATAACTGAATCTAGACCAGAACCATGAAGAACAAAAGGCAAAAAAAGTAGCAGAAATCAAATACACTGTGTTTTACTCTTTCAGCATCTTACTATCCAATCCAAAAAAAAAAAAAAAAAAAAGTGACAAACCAGCAGCTAAACAAATCAATTCCACGCAGGAGAAACAAAAGCTTAACCTTTTTACACACCCCTGCCTAAACATACTTAAATTATCATGTAACAATGTGCCCCAGACAACCAAATCTGTTTTACTAGTTACGCAATTCTGGCAATACTAGTTTTCCTTTTTAAGGCACGTATGTCAACTAAGTTGAAAAACTGTGGGATTAACTTGAATTTTTAAACAAAGTGATGATTTATCTAAATAACAGTTGAATAACAGCAGTTAGTATCACTGCTTTTTATTTTATTTTTTAAACAACCAAGGAATGATAACAGCATGGAGAAGGAGAAAAAAAAAAGCAAAACAGAAGACAAACTCTGGTCCCCACTTTCCTGAACAGTCAATAGGTGACAATACCAAACAATGCAATATACCCTCATTTTCAATCTGCCTTTTTAAATCGTTGACTTAGAGAAAGAAACTCTCAGATGGTGATTTTCTCCAAGATTGTAATTATGAAGATCAATCAAAGCCTGAATCGCTTCTTCCACTGTTGACATCTGAAGAAGTGCCATCTTGTGATCTCTTCTGAAACAAAATAACCGCATTAGGAACTCGAAGACCACTACAGGATTTCCTAACATTTTTGCTCCTCTACACTTTCCCTAGGATGTGCTGTAAAAGTGCACTTACCGTTTTAATAAGAGTCTGCCTGTTAATGTACAGAAAAGTTACTTACTGAAAAAATTTAAAAGCTTTCACAGTGCCACCAGTGTTAGCAAACAATGTGCGTAGATCCTCTTCTGCTACTGATGGTCTACAGAAAAACAAGCACAAGCAGCAAATTACTAGTAAATTTGGTGTGCCATGATTCATATTAATTCTACCAGCTTAATGACAGTCGCCACTTACGGAATATTAGACAGATGAAGTGTGGCAGACGGAGGGAATATATTCTGAAAGTTTTTTGAACCAGGCTTTTTGAAGCGATGCAGAGGCGAATTCCCAAAATCTTTAGTGAGTCCTTGGTCATCAAGTCCCTCTCGAGGTAGCTGGACTGTCTGATGTTTGGAAAGGGTAACCCGAATAATCTTTCCATACATTTTTTGTCCGTTCAGATGGCTCATGGCTGAAAAAGACAAGAAGCTTACTCAATTCAGTGTTACTGTTTTAGAGCTTGAAAACACACATCACATGTAACACTGCAAACAAGAAAAAAACAGGCAGATTAGAACAGCTTGGGTTAAAGGTCTGCAAGCATGAACCAATCTCAAGAATTTGGGCAAGTCATGCAAATTAACACTTCCATGTGCGATCCAGCACTGCTGTTAAAATTCACTTCAGATACTGTGCAGAGCTTTTGGAATACAAGTGGATGAAATAAGACTTTGTATATTGCAGGAAAACAGAAAATTAACAAACATGTCTTGTTCACCTGATTTCACGTAACAATTTCAAATACTTAAAGAGACTAATTGGAACGAAGAGAAAACTAATCTTACCCAGCTGTGACTGGTTTCCATCAGCCATCTGTATAAGAGCACTGTCTTTCTTATTGTATAAGATCTTCACGCGCTGCACATCACCATAAACACCTTTTCAAAGTCAAAGGTAATCCAAAAGAAAAAGTTCATTTTAAAGCCAGTCAAGTAACATATTTTGACATATCAATGGAACACTCAGACAGCAACAAGATCACTCACTCCAACTCAACACTCTCACAAATGAATAAAGGAGATAGATTTTGAATAGTGAATTTTGAAAAGAATAATTTCTGATAAACCCTCAAAGCTATGTGAATGATATTAAATTAAAGATCATGCAAAATATATTAGCATGCATTAAAAGAAAATCTGAGTCTATGGAGTTTAAACAGCAACAGAAAAATAGCAAAAGATTTACTGTTCAACTTTAAGCCAAAGTGCTAGCTACAAATAAGAATTAAGGTGAAACCAAAGAAAAAAAAAAAAAAAAAAGAACAAAACAAAAATCAAAACAATAATAAAAGTATAGTGCTAACAATAACATACCGAAGAGGGTAAACAGACTTTGGGGCGTAACCATCTTTAGAAGGAGAGAAGAGCAAGCAGCGTAAGACAAGAAGAGAGAAGAGTCGAGGAAGAGCGGAGATGAACAGATCATCCATAACGAAGGGTGGTTCCCGCAGAATGGTGAGGTGGTCATGGATCATGGTTTCAAGGCGGTTAATTGGGGCAAGTTGGTCCGAGGAACATTTTGTTCAAGCACAGAAGCATGAACATAGGGAATGAAGACAAGGAACATGGACAAAGACAAGGAGAAAAAGGATAAGACAGGGACGGGCATGGGAATTTGGGTAAAGACGAGGAAAGGGAAGGTGAACACAAAGGGAAAAGGATGAAATGGGGAAGGGAAAACAGCAATGCAGAAGAAAAAAATAAGGAAGTGGGGGAACAAAAAAAATAAAATATAGGTCAGTACATAGGAAATGCAGGAATTTGGTCAGAAAATGGTTGGTTTATGTACTGTACAAGAAAAACTGAGTAAAATGTAGTCACCCAAGACAAATATGGGTAAAGTACATTCATATCAAGAGTAAAACTACAGCATTTCATCTCAAAATAAATAAAAAGCATGCAATAGAAACCTTAAACTTTGAACTTTAATTGCGTAAGCATGGCTGGTTATGAAATGCAGGCAAAATATCTTTCAAAATGGCACTCTGATCTACACACTTTAACATGCAAGACTGTGGATGACAAAAGTACCAGATGACAAAACAAGCTTAATGGTTTATAGTGACAGAGGCCAGTCAAAAATGGAACAGCTAGACCAATACAAACTTCCCACATTTCATACCAGCTTTCACAGCCATCAAAATAAATGTAAAGGACAGTAAAAATGCAAAACTAAACAAACCCTCTTAGATTTCAGAATTAGCAAGAAAGATACACTTAGGGTGAAAATGCTTTGTCACTCTTTAAGAAAGACAAATGAATAACTGCTAAGGAAAAAGTTACTAAGAGAAACTGGAAGAGTGCTTCGTCAAGATCTTTGGGAGAACCTTCAAAGAAAAATCTGTTAGAGTAGTTCACATAAATTAAGACCTTAAAATGTGATAAAAAAGCATGAAATGAAGCAAAAATAACCAGAAGAAACAAAATAAAAATTGTTGTAGTTTACATGATTACAATGACAAATGAAAACAGTTACTATTTTGACAAAATAAATATTTCAAATCTAATGCCAAACATGCAGTTTTCTGCATTCTAAGTCATTAGCTTCGAGGAAAGCAGAAGTACAGTAATGGTTTTAAAATTAACTTGAGAAGGAATGTTAAATAAAAGCAACAACAACAAAAAACTCTGAGCTTAAAATCCAGATATGAGGCCATGTGCAAAAAATAAATAAATAAAAATAAAGTACTGTCAGATGAAGTACGGCTAAACAGGAAAAAGTTAAGTTCTTTCACTGACCTCTTCATTTAAATTGCTAACCAGGAGGACGGTATTGCCACCAGCTGAGACTCCAGGCATGCCCACACGGCCAGCAGCAGCAGCAGCGGCTGCAGCAGCAGCATTTGGAATAGCCAAAGGACTCAGAGCTCCTGGAACAGCTGCAACAGGAAGCCCTAATTTTAAAATAAAGCATATTTTACGAAACACACACAAGTCGTTTAATAAAAATACCTAGATCTGCACAAGTGTTGCCTTCAACATCACACAGCAGATCATGTCTCTGTTCAAACTGCTCAATTTGTGAAATGAATTTCAACAATGCAGAAACACAAGAGTAATTTTGAACCAAAACAAGTCTTGAAAATGGAAAGGACATAAAGGTGTTTTCTTTCCAATTAGGTGTTCTTGTGCACCAAACCATTCGCATTGGTTTAGAACTCCCAAAATATCTACAGCATCTAGCTTACCAAAACAGCCAGAAATAAGCCTTGATCAAATCTGTAAAATAAAGACTAATTATGTGGCCTGCATCACGACATTCTTATTTTACAGCACACAGAGATAGTCTTCACTAACTTGACACTTCAGGTTAAATGTACAACACTGAGATGGTTGAATAAGAAAGGCTATAAACCCCTCACACCCTTAACATAAATGAAATTAAGGGAGCAGAGCTTCTGAAATTGAAGATTCAAGGTAGAACCATACAGATAACACTGCTTTTTCCAATCCCATCCCCTTCGGAGGCAGGTCCCCCCTGGCTGGACACGCTGCCCTGCTCCTCCTTGCTCCGATGCCCTGCAGAGTTGCACCTGCTTGGGCAGGCTCTGCCCTGCCGAGGCACCAGGTTGTGCAGGATCCTTCCAGGGGCTGCGAGAGGTTCAGGTCATACAGTGCCCTGTGCACACGTTTTTCAGGAACAGCTGTATTTCATTTGACCAAAGTTTTATTTCTAAATTTTACAGAGTCTAGTAAAAGGACTTTTATACAATAAAACATCCAATAACAAAAAAAAGAGCTTCGGTTTTTATTTTCTACTACTGTCTCTTATTTTCTACTACCGGCCTCTCAAACTTTACAACTTCAGCAAAGCATCTAGCGCTTACCTGATGATGCTGACCTACTATGTCCACTAGCCCCCCAAAAACCCCATGAGGTCTCCCAGAGAAAGCAGCAGTGCCAAAAGGTGTCACAGAAGGGACAGTAAATTAGACAGAACTCTGTCAGCCCAAGCACAGCAGTCGCTGTGGTACTCAAAATCAATTCAGCATTACAGTGAAATTTTTTCACTGAATTATATATTATAACCATACATATATATATATATAATCTTTACATATTATACAATAATAAATAGCAAAAGTTATGGGCTGCATAGATATATGTATTAGAAAAATGCAAAAGAAATGATGTGTATTTTATCTGTATGCTACAGCCAAAGAATATAGCTCCACTTTCCAGTAAAATCCAGAACGCAGTAGTTAATAAAAGGATCCCCACACAAGCAGCAAAGACCTTTATTCAAAATGAACAAAAACCAAAACAAACCCCATCCATAATAGACAGGCAGCCCTGCGCAGCCCTATGATTATCACACTGATGTCCTTAAAATTTTACATGCAGTTATGTTCTAAAAGTCCTATTTGGAAATGTAATTCAAATGCTATACATAACTGTTTTGTATTGCACAACCTGACTTTTCCTATTCATTTTCACTCAGCTGTTATGGGGGGCCATACATACAGACTAATGAAGAGTGACCAAAATGTATGCCCAATGTTCACTGGAAGCAAAATAACTTTATACCAAGTCAGTGAGCTTTATGCTGAAGTACAAAAGTGCATTTCAACAGCATTTCAACAGTTTTTTTTTTTTAAATGCAACTAAGCACTTCTGATCTAGACTCTATCTAGATCAGAAGTTTTAAGGTAATAGAGCATCTTTAGGATAAGAGCATTCTACAGGTATCTGGTGAGGTTTTCCTGGGTCTTCGCATACTTATCAGAGCATAACTGGAGTAACTCATGTTCTAATGAGCAAAATTCCTCATAGAATTAGTCTCTACGAGACATGCTCTGATCCTGCTGAAGTTAAACACCCAGAAAAAAATCAATACTGTTCATAGAGGCGTATTTTCAGTTATTACCTTCTAAACTAGATTCATTTAATAAGAATTAAGGTAAATCAGTAGAAATTACTAACCATTCTCTTACTAACCTGTTCCTTAGTCTGAAAGGCTTTCAAGGACAAGGCAGGTTCCTTTAAAGTGTCTGTACAAGAAGCATCTCAGAAAGCTTCAAATTTAGCATTCAGATCTAAACACTATGACTAATATCTGGGCACTAAAATTACACTCATGCTTTTATGTTAAACCTAAATCTCACTTCTGGCATATAAATTACACTATATTGTTAATAATGCAAGCAGAAATGGCATCCAAGTTGTACAACCCTTCAGCATACAGTAGCATAAGTTATTAACAGAGCCAAAATTTACACTGGAGCATAGCAGAAGCCTTTCTTTACTATTTAACTTTGGAGCCATCATTCACAGAAAAGGCAGTATGAAATTTATGTTCCCCACAGCTTTTCTTTAAAAGATCAGTGATCACAATGTAATACATTGAGTCCTGTAAAAACCATGGGATTAACTGTGAATGCTGTTCAATACTTAAGTGAAAGTTATTTTGCAAACAAGGGCAACTTGACAAAAGGAGATGTAAAAATTTTAATTTATAACAACTCCGGACATAAACCTGGAATATTGCTTTTTCCCCCTCAAAGCCTACAGAGCATGGCAAATTAGCATTTAACTAGCGGTCAGAAGATACATTTATCTATATCCTGTTCAGAGAATCTCAGTTGCAACTTCTGATGAGCTTCAAGGCTGACAGGATGTTAGAATTCATGTACCATAGTACTAGAAGTTATGAATGCTCCTGTATAATAAGGTGAAAAAAAGAATCTGTTATGTGTATAAACACACAAGAAATACAGATTGTTTTTCTATTATTTACAAAAGAAAAGAGGGGTGTGCTTTAAGCACAGAATAGTCTTTCCTTACTGAGAGTAACAAAGTTGCAATATCATAATCTGATATTACGAATAAGGACCCCAAGTCCATTCCCAGTGAAGCTCCACAAATGAAGCCCGTTACAACTGGGCTAGAAGTGCAGACAAGCTGCACAGCAGCAGTCGACTGACAGGAACATAGAGAAGAGACTTGCAGGGCAGAAAGAGAAGCAGAACCAACTACACCTTTCCTTATACTGCCTGTCACGCACTCTCTCCTCTATTCAGGCAGGACTCGTACAGACAGTTGGGTAATTGTGTTACTATAATTCAGAACAGAATTACAGAGCGAGCCCTGAGTGGACCTTAAGGCTCTGGTATAATCTTTGTAATAATTAAACATCTTAAATTAATAAACACTTTCATCAGGTGACTCTGGAACACGCAGCAACGCCACTACCAGTCCTACCTAGAAGCGAGGTCTCCTTTGCAAAGGCTGCAGCAATAGCTGGGTCCAGTGCGGGCTGGCCATCACCAGAAGGAAGATCAGGACGAGTGTAATCCCTGCTTTTATCGTTGTTGTACTTAACATTTAAGTTCACCAACTTGGAAAAGTCAATCCGGAGGGTACAGCAAGCATTATAGATATTCTGACCATCTAAAGCCTGGAAAAGAGAGACAATGCAAGTAACACACAATACAGGTTTGTTACATACTGCACACTTTTTTTAAGCAAAGGTCAACACATGGAGATTTATTCATTTTACTGTCTCACTGAAAACTAATGAGGATTAAAATTACATTAGCCTAAACTTGAAACAATTCCACAAAGCCTAATGTTTAACTTCTTACCTTGAAAATGTTTATGCACCAAAATGCCAAGAGACTTCTTAGTGCAGAAACTTAAGTTAGTCTGTTGAATTCAATTAACTTGTACTCTGTATTACAATTCTAATTCAGATAAAATGCCAAGACAAAAGCCAGTATCACAGAAGCATTCTTGCTCAGAAAGATGACGAGAGAGGAGGCAGAAAGACTCAAATAGTAACATCTTAGAAGGCTGTTGAAGCACCAGTCCTGCATGTTTTTACTCTCCCTTTTTACGGTAAATAGTGCAGAAATGTAAAGAAAAGTAATGTTATTTACTTGCTAACCTAATTTTACTTAAAACTTCTTAATTTCCTAGTTGCCCAATTAATACTTCTAAATGTAAACCTATTAAAAGAATTCATAAGGCCTATGCCCATGACACTGCAAAGGGCATGTGAAAACGCTCTCTAGAGATGCCTAATTATAAAGGTACTGTGTTTATCACAAAGGTGAATCAATGTCTCAGATTTACTCTTACATTAGAATTCCTGAGCGCCAAGATCAGTTACTGTTATTTTCCAAAAAGAAGTCATCTCAGTTAAAGCACTTTGGCAAATTGGTCAATATCAAAACAAATTTATGTAACTATTTTATTCCATCTGCATTTTGGGCATATTTTCACTCAAAGCACTTGCATTTAAATATGAGAAAGAAATGTATATTTCCAAATTGTTTTAAAGTTTTAAGAAACATAAGAGAAGATGCAACTCATGTTTAATTCAAAATCCAGGCAAATTGCTCTGATAAGTAAAATACTACCCTGTATACACATGCAGGAAAGGAGGAGAGGGAGGACAAAGAAGAAAAGAAAGAGAAAAGTTGAAAATACTACTACTACCAGACCCAAGCTAGCTCCTGCAGAGCTAGCTTGGTTATATCTGCAATGTATTTTTAACACGTACAACTTCTGGTCCAAGTTATTATTTTGGGGCAAACACTGCACACACACAGTGTGCAGCAACGTGGCTATTTTCATAGAGCGGTGCATTGGGAAACTCAACGTCCTGCACAGACACCCCTGCCAAGGCAGGGCCAGCAAGGCTGCCCCTTCCTACAGGATGCGTCTTCACAGCTGACACATCGTCAGGGCTCATGAAATTGCTTGACAGAGTTACCACCATTAGCAGTCAATGTACAAAAGGCAAGTCAGTATTTTTTGAACTCTATACAAGCAGGAAAGCAAAGTAAGAGGAAAAGGAATGCTAAAGACTAGTGTCCCGATTCACAGAATTCACACCAAGAATACAATCTCTCAGTAACTCAATTTGCTAACTCTTACATCATGTGATATCTTTGTCACAAAGCACAATCCAAGAGTCCTTGGATGATGGCATCTAAGAACTTACAGGTAAACAAAAGCATCTTACCTTCTAAAATCCACTACAACATACATTAAAGGTTGGTCCAGTTCACACTGCTAAAGCTCACATACTGTGCAAGATGTCACTGCCACAAGAAAATAGCCATTTACATAGAGAACTCTAGAGACTCAGAGTACATACTGAAGAAAACTGAACAAAACCCCTTGCAGCTGAGATTCAGACTGAGAGAAGCTCCTGAACTGGAATGAAGGGAGACACACTGCTCTGAAGGAGCACTTGGCCAGACCTTGGGGCAGACACGCTGCAGGTTGAATATACACCCCTACACCTCCCCACTTCTGCCAGGAGCACCACACACCTCCAAAAACCACAGTGAAACTACTAGCAGCTGGCGTCTTCAAGCTGAACTGTTCCCACAGTCACAACTGCATGTCATGAGGCCCTTCTGAAAAGAAGATTTTTCTTTGATCTGTACATATATCCAGATACGACAGAGCCCCTCCTTTCCCCTATGCCAAATGAAGGAGAAATATCACAGCACCCTGCAACAAAATGAATGCAGCGTTCTTTGTCACCTGTGACAGGAAAACCAATTAGGAGCTTCAAAAACAGAGTATCAAAATTTATGTTCTTGTGTTTACTTAGTGTAAAAACACAAAATCTTCTAAAATTTACTATCAGTTGCTAGCAGCTGCACTTTTTTCCCATCTCTTGCTACCAAGTATTCTCTTCCTGGATTTTTCTAGGAGGTAAAAAAAAGAATAAACAGATTCTGCTGACAGATCTGCTGGATCCCTGAAGAATCACATTGATTGTATGAGCAGACCAGAAGCACACAAGCAAACCAAGTAGTAAGAATACACAGAAGACCAATAGAAAACCATAGTTTAAAACAAAACAAAACAAACAAAAAAAAA
>JAUBOD010000901.1:1887850-1916827 GCA_032353885.1 Nothura maculosa | reverse complement strand
CAAACCAAGTAGTAAGAATACACAGAAGACCAATAGAAAACCATAGTTTAAAACAAAACAAAACAAACAAAAAAAAAGCCATCACACATCTCTTCTTAATTCTGGTGGATGCAGAGTCTGGAGTGGCACATGCCTCAAGTGACAGAAGGTATTCACGAGCTCAACTCCACATGCAGCCATGCTAGTAACCCAGAGGATCCACTATAGCCAGCAAGCCTTTGGAAGGCTAAAGGAACATGAGGTACAAGTCTGTGCAAGGCAGCAAGTGACTTGCTGCAAAAGCACAAACATCTCCTAAAGAACACAAGAGTATCATGGTTGACTTCAGATGATGTCATCAGAAGGTGAAGACGACAAACCAAAGGTCATCAGTGAAAAATCTGAATCTAACAGGATCTCTGAGAAGCCAGCAGCCTTTTATGTGGAGAGAAAGAAAAATACACTTTTCCAAGCATATTCAATTCCTTTGTCTCAGCCACTAAGAGCACTGCATGGATCCACATCAGCTATGGTGGTTAAGGGAATATGTCAGAAAAACAATCAAAACCTCAGTGTTGGTGCAATTTCCAGAACAGATGGCTAAAACAAAGTCACTGTCTCATCTATTACCATAGAAGAAGCCAAAAATATTCCAAAAGGGTCCTAAATATGTCTGAGCTAGAGGCACAAAGATACTGAAATTTGCTCAAACCTTCAGGAAGCATCTTTCCTAAAGGCCAGAACAAGCAAGGAAACCTAACACAGATAAGAGCAGCAAACTCATAAGGATCCAGGAAAACACAGTTATGGCACAGATAAAAGTTGCAGCACAGTTAAGAGAGCCATACAGAAAATACCAAAGAGGCCAACAGCACAGAAAGCAAGGCCCAGTTCTGAAACAGGTACATCAAACTATCCTCCCTTTTGCTCATAGTGACCAGGAGGAGGGAGAGTTGCAAGACAGTGACTAACAAAAGATCTCACAGACTCAGAGGTGAGACAAGAAGAGTGGGACTGTTCCAGCTGAAGACAAATAAGTAGGGTTACCTCCTACGGCCTAAGTAACTGACCCTGCAGAAGATTGTCTGCAAAAGGACAAGACTTTTTGGTCAGCCAACAAAGTCACAGCACTTGGATCTCTCATTCACAAACGTGGCTGTGAACACCAAGAGAAGTGATGAGGCAGCAAAGCACCCTTTGAAGTTGCACAACTGCTGCAGACAGTTTCATGCTGGTAGGAGTACAAAATCTCACTAGACTAAGGCAGAGAAAGAAAACATACTCAGAATAGCTTCTTCTGTCCAGCTTTCCCTTCCTTGCCTGAATGAAGGGCTTTCCAATACAATGGATACAATTCACTGCTCTGCTTGTTATTCTTGGGAGCAGAGATGCCTGCAAATCCTTGTGAAAGGAGAGTCCACTGAACAAAAGTGCTATAATCCTTGGAAATATGCTTTGATGAGCTTCCCCTAAAGTCTCTATAGACCATGAATCTGTGGAATTCAGTACCTTACAGAAAATGGTCAAGGCAATTCTCCATTTGAAAGGGACAAGCTGCTGCCCATATTGTTTCAATAATTCAAATACCAAATACAGAAGATATGCATGAATGCAATCTCAGAGACAGAATATGGCTTGGTGTTTTAATGTGTTTGCTTCCCTGTTTGCTAATAGGGCCCAGGAGTTTAGCTAGCAGACACTTGGAGACCCACAGGAGGCACAGCAAGTCCTCTCCTTTTCTAGCAGTATAGACATCTGCGGGAAAGATCCACGGCAGGAAACTGGTCTAATGCACAACAGGCTGAGTGCACCTGTCTGGCAGAGAATGATCAAATCAGACTGGGGAATGGAAAAACAAAGCCACACACACAAGGCACAGAGTGGCATCAATTAGCGTGGCATATCCTCAGCACTTCTTCCAGCCCATGGCCATGCTGCTGCATTGCTGACACTGAGGTTTGTAGTCTTCACTTTTCGTTGCAGATACAACGAACTCTAACAACCCAATCTGAAGGTGATGATGAGACCGACTCAGTGCATCCGTAGTCTACTCCTATAAGAAATGAATTCCTCTGAAAGCAAGTAGAACAGGAATGCAATTTTTCACTATTTGCCCATTCAGGCAGCAAAAAGTAGTCTATAGGACTGCAGGTTTCATATCAGATTTCTTTCCCATCAGACATTTCTTCCTCTTCAGATAAATATCCATTGCCAACTTAATCTGAGGTGTGAGCTTTTCACTTTTTCCTGAAGTTCTCAGCTAGTCTGTCATCTATGCATAATAACCACTTTCTATCCTGCCAAGCAGCACTTTACTAGCACATCAATTTTAATCAGCCTTGCACAAACCCAAGCTGCATGGAGAAGTTCAAAAATCTAAACAGTTTCCATACATCACTGGAAAAAAAATGTCTAGCCTTTCCTTTTGGTTCACTCTATGAGAGGTCTCACAGTCACACAATTCACAGAACCATGATGTGAACATATTCCACTCAGTCCATTCAAAACACCGTGACAGAGCAACAGCCTCTCATCCAGACCTCGTTGTTCATTAGGCTCTCCTGGTGTGGTGAATAAACCAGGTATCCTCTCCAGGATAGGAGTGTTTCCCATAAACTGAAACCAAGATCCTCTTCTGAAACACAACTTCACCTCACAGCTGACACATCTCACCAATGCACTGATTCCTATGCTGGTCTCATGAGCAGTTTGTGCTCTCCCTTCTTAGCACAAGAGAGTTTTTTAATAATTATATATGCATACAGTTCTTTAGACATACTATCTTCAAAAACATCAAATGCAACATGACCACGTTAAATAATATTGCTGAATCAATGTCTTAAAAAACACACTTTTGCATAAGATGTGAAAAGATAAGACACAGAAATAGTCAGTGCTTCTTCACAGTAGCATTTTCCAAGTGCAGAGAGTACAGTATAGGCTTGATCTCAAGAGTTATACTCACTAGTTTTGCTTGCTGCGCATTTACTGGATCACCATACTGTAGCAAAGCCTGAAACTGGTTATTCTTCGTGAATGTGATTATCTTCAGCACAGCACCAAACTTGGAGAATATCTGTCAAAAATATTGTAAGGTTTTACGTGCAAGCTGATACCAATCACAGCTCAATTTAAAAAGAAATTTAGCTTACCTGATGAAGAACATCCAGGGTTACAGGATAGTACATGTTGTCGATAATTATTCTAAGCACGGGACTCTGGGCTGGAGTCACTGCACTCTCACTAACTGTGGTCCCGCTGATGGGTGCGTTCGTTGTCTGTACTGCTGTCACTGCCTGCAGAACTGCTTGGGCCCGCTGAAGGAAAAGGCAGACGTGGTTTTTAGTTTTTAAATAATTTCAAGATGACAGCTATAAATTAGTTAGTAATACTCAGTTATCTTCAGAAACATCAACAATACACTTATTTTAAAAAATCTTAGCTACACACATAACACAGAGTGCAATGCAGTCCGACTGTGAGAGGAGACAAAAATGAAAACATCAATTAATTCTCATGGGAAAGTAAGAGGCTTCAAATAGTGCCAATATGAGTCTTCCTAGTAGCAAGTTCATTGCTCTGCCAGTAAGGTTAAGTGAGGATTTTGTGGATTTTAAAAGAATCTGTAAAGATTCCTTCCCCGCAAAACCCTACTGAAGGCAAAATTTGTATTCTGTTTTTCCAAGAGTTTGGATTAGATACATTTTTGCATTTCATTGTCACTTTAATCGGGCAGAAGACTCCAATGGGAAGGACACGCTAAGCTAACACTGCCTGATTTCTCGGTTGTAAAATAAGGACCCGATACACAATCGGTTCCAATTCGGTCAGAAAGAAACATCCACAGAGGAGCAAACAGCTTGGTGCCTGCTATCCACCTCCCTTTATCAAAAAAGGGAAACAAAATCCTCTTCATGTGTTAAAAAACATACAAATAAAAAACTGCACAAGCAGGGTTTTAAAAATTCAAAGGTAACCAAATGATGATGCCACAAGAACACACAGCTACAGAACTACTGCTACTGCCAAAACCAAAAGTTTTAGAAAGATCAGATTTGGGTGGGAGGAACACAGCAAAAAGGTTTTCCATTTAATATTTTGTTACAGTAGCCTTACAAAGTAAAACAATACACAAGGAGACAAGTGAGCATGCCAGGTGAAAATAATAACCACCATATTAACGCATACTGCATATTTTTAAAATATTAGAGCTACTATACAATTTCATGTCTTACAACTTACATGATATTCCTCATACTGACACGAATCAATGAATAAGGAAAATAAGAAAAAAAGACCTGGTGAACACTAGTTGTGAGAAAAAAAATTCTTCTATGTTAAACATTAATTATAACTCTGCAAGAGTAACTTTGGATAACAGCTTTCTTTTTTTCTAATGTATAATATACACAATTTTCAAGCTAGCTAAATAGCTGCCTAAATCACAATTACTTCCTACAGAAGAAGCATATACCTATTAAAAATCCTGCCTTAAAGTAACTGGAGAAGATTACACTGTACAACTAAAAGCATAGAACCTTTAGTCATAGAGCTGCTTTTTGGTGCTATTTATGCATATTTGTATCTCGACTCTATCCATATAAAGCCAACACAAAATAATGATTGAAAGAAGGTATGCGTGGAATACGCACCTGCAGATATGAGTAAATGACAAATTACTGCAAAGCAGATCTTTAAGAAAAAAGCTCAAACTATCATTTATATAAAACCATCTCACTCGAAGTCACAAATTATTTTTTCAAAGGCAAAATAGTTTGAAAAAGATCAGTTCCATCTTGCAGCACTTATAAAAAGAAGTTAGCATAATACATTCTGTACCTATGCAGAAAGATTAAAACTGCATTTCTGACAGGTTGATGACTAAAGACAGAGTTATGCAGGTCTCCACTCTCAAATGATCTAACCAAGTTTGGGTACTATTGCACAACACAAGATATATATATATATATATATATATATTTAAAATCTGAACTTAAATGTTCTTTTATTCTGGGATTTTCATGTCTCACAGGAAATGGATTTTCACAAAACTATAAAGGTAACATGCAAATCTAAATGGCCCATTTTGAACATCTTTATCTAGATCCAAACCATCCTAATTATGTAATTTTTAATTACTAGAAAGAGTACCACTCTCATAGGTTAGTTTATATGACTACAGGTTAAACGCTTTTTCTTCAGTAACTAAACCTGGATTTTTAGAGTACTCAATGTTTGGGGGGGGGAAAAAAGAGAAAAAAAAAAAGCTTTCTGTCCTCTGTATAAGATGACATGTTTTTTATTTGCTTGTTTCTCTTCTAATTGTTAATCCTGTCTTTCTAGTTCCATATACTAACGTCCTTAGGTCTTCACATCTTCTTTGCCAAAGAATCAGGAAATTAAATTCTAAAAATGAAGTTGGCTAGAGGAAAAAAACTTTCAAACACATATTAAAAGCTGTAGTTGTGACTATCTCCGAAAAGCAGAGTGAAAAACTGCGCCTCCTTAACTGTTCCCTCCAAAGGCAAGAATATCTAATCACCCTGTTTTAGGGAATGCCTCATGAGATACTAGCTAGAGAGCAATTACTGCCAAATTCCTGTTCATTCTTTAATTTTAACTTGAAGAAGGTACAAAGCCCAGAAAGGTGAGGGATATGACTGTTAAAACAGGGTATCAATGATTATTGTAACATAAAAGGTGCCAGTGCATCTCATGTGTTGAAAATGTGGTCCTACAAAGTAAAAACCTGTATTGCCATAGAAGCCAAAGAAAACTATTAGACAGGGATTTTTTACTCCTTAAGGCAGTATTTTCATCCTCTATATCTAGCTATCAAAGCTATTAATTCTCTTTGCTCTTTTTCAGAGGTCAATTACAGTATCTCTTTGTTTTAGGACAGTTTTCCTGGGGTTCTTTTTTCTGTTTGTTGTTGGTTTTTTATATGATTTTGGAAGAGTACTCTTTGCTGTTACAGACCATTAGGAAAGTCTAAGGAACTGGAATCATTAAACACATTTCTCTCTATAGTGATCATTAATGTATCCTTCAGGAAGAAGGAATCACATGAGCTGATGTTACCAGTGCTACCAGAGTAATCATTGAAAGCACAGATATGTGGGTATTGACATTAGCTGCCAGCACCAGGGAAACTCAAATTGACAAATGAATCTCAGGTGTCAGAAATAGACAGTTCACTGTTTTCATCCTGCATCTTCTAAATCAAGATTTAAATTTCATTAAAAAAAAAAATCAAGTCATAAATATCTCAACTTTCTTCTTTTTATGTTAAGATGACATGTTAGGAAAATCCACTATAATGCAAAGATCAAAAAAGCAAGTTTCCTTCAATATCACAAAATTGAAGGATCATAAATAAAATTACCAGACAATTCAAACTACCCAAGAAACACCCAAACACAACCAAAGAATACGACTTCATTGTCTACTGTCCACATCTGAAATACTATGTAACAGTGAATATACCTGGTTTAGTGTATTATCAGTCTTCAGTTCTTTATGGTTAGAATACTGGATGTAAATTGGTTGGTTACGAAGATGAGGAGTCACAGCAGTATAGTAGTTAACCATAGTGACAGCTGCTTCTTCTGTTGCCAGTTCCAAAAAAGCCTATGATAGGAAAAAATCAAATAAGTGATTTTTAGCATTTACACAACAGTTTATTAGAAACAAAAAACTTGACGTTTAATAACAAACTTGTCCGAATATCAAATAATTAACCAAATAAACTTGGCACACAGAGAACGTTTTCTAAAATGCTTTCTCTAATTCATCTATGAAGATGCAAGGCTAAATATTTACAAGTCACTTTGCAAACTCTCCTCTCTTCCTTAAGAAAACTAAAGGAGTAAAATAATAAAAAGAATAAAGCATTAATACTGACCATAATATGCCTCACTGCAAAAGCACTGTAACAGTATATTTTGAAATTAGATAGTAACCATTTTTAAAAAGTAAATTACCTGATTTTTTCCTTTCAGCATCAGGATGTTGGTTACCTTGCCAAAAGGTAAACCTAAAGCAATAACTTCTGTTTCTGTCACTTCACCAGGCAATTTCCTGATATGAAGAACACGAGAGGGAACCCCATCCATTTTATCGTCACCTTTGAATTTCTTGCTGTCATTACCATTGGCTGAAAGACATATTCAGACTGTTTTGAAGAGTTTTCTGATTTAGTTATTTAAAAAAGTCACAGTAGTAACACTGTGACATAGTAACACTAGTATAAAAACAAAACAGTATTTAAGCCACCACTTTGTCTCATCTAACGAAAAGTCAAGAATTCTTTCAAAACAAGTTCTATAAAGACCAATGGAGGAACACGATCTAAAACATTATGTGGTTCCATAAAGGATGGACTGCTCAAGACCAATCCAAGAACCTTCTAATCTCCACCCCATCACAAAGAATTTTTTTTTTAAAGAATGATGGGAGTTGGAATAAAGTTACTAACAGAGCTCCTAAAAGAAAATTTAAGAACTACATTTTCACGAAGGTCCCACACACAAAAAGTACCAATGCAATCTTCTTCCTAAAAGACAGGTAGGAACAATCATTAATGTTGAAAAATATCTTATTCTCTTACTGAAGAAAATGAAGGAGCTAGAGGATTGGCATCACAAAAATCATATGGTATTTAGTAGCATAAATCCACCATCTCCTACTTTAAATGTTAAGTAGGAAATAGCTACGAGGAACTGCGAGCTCCTCCACACCAAAGGAGCGGGACAAAAGGATGTGGCAGGACCAGGGAAGCACCCAGCATCACTGTATGAAAGCCCAGTAACCCAACTCTCTGGACTGCTGCAGAGAACTGCAGTAGAGTTCAAGAGAAAAAGGCCTCAGGCAGTAAAGAGCCAGCCAGCTGCACGGAAAGAGTTTCCTTGAGATAGTCTAGGAATGAGGATTAGCTTGGTTTGGTGAAAGAGCAGTTAGAATGCAACACAGCTGCTGCCTATAACTAAACTGGTGGAAGAAGCATGAAGAAGTGTAAAGAGTTGAAGAGTACCATCAAGCACTGTGCATATTAATACACAAACCTATCCTGGAAACCAAAAAGCTTTGAGGTATGACAGCATCCAAGTGCTGAGACTTCTTTTCCCTTACTTCTGGCCCTAACACACTCATGTCAGCACGTGGGCTGTTCAGCCTCCCACATTATGCTAGAGTTGTTTCTTAGGATCTTCTTGTTTCAAGGAAGGACTGCAATTAGTAGAGAAAATACGTTATTAGGATTCAAATTCATGAGGTGAGTGCTGATCTCAATGACATGAGGAGTTTGAAATAAGCAAGCCACCTCCTCTCCTTGCAAATACCCAAACACAGAAGCAATAATAATAACAATAATAAAAGAAAGTAGAAAACCTCTATTTTAAATCCACCAAAACTCCTGTCTTGGAAAAAAAGTGTGATTTTCCAGGGGAATAGAGAAGTCTTCAATGATCACCCAGTTGTAACAATATAATCCAGACTGAAAATCCTTTACACATTACCTGCATAAAAATAATTCACACATTTATGACTGAATGGAGCACAGTAAGCTTGGCTAAGGGTAACTCTGCATTATATGCAACGGTAGATACATAATGTAATTTATTAACTCACTTTGCCAAATGCAACCCAAGTCACCTACGATTAAAAACACTAAAATAAGTATTCTACTTTAAGTGGTCCTTTCCTTACATCTTTTTCTAATAGCTAATTCTCTCCATTCTGGCTTGTATGTTTCTTTTCTTACTTCAGCTATTATTTTTTACTTCTCTTGAAAAAAATCTAGCTCTATTTCAACTTTCATGGAGAGAAAAAAATACCCTCTTTAGGAAAATTCAGCGTGCCTTACAGTCAAGTCCTCTCTCAGTATTTTTTGAAATTGTTGATTTTGATATCCTAGACGAAGATTTTTAAAAAGCTATTTTGCTGCAGAACATTTTCTAGGTCATCTCCAAATCATGCTAACAAACAACAAAACTCAATAACATCTGAGCTGGTCAATATTCCACCAGCAGTGCCCAAAGGGCCGTGCTCGAAGAGCACAACCCCATGCAACAGCACGTCTGCCTCTGCTCCCAAACACCGCGGCTGTTGCTTACTTCAGGTGCACTCAGTTTTACAGAACAGAAGATTCACTCCCTGATTTCTGCAGTCTTTTCCCAGAGCTCAGCATGAGGAACAAGAAGGAAAAACTCCTCAATTCCCTCAATTCTAGGCAAATACTTTGGTCAAGCCCTGAAAAGGTCTTCTACTTCGTCAAAAAATAAATACTAAGAAGCAATTACTCCTATTCAATATTCAAAGACTATCTACTAGACTTAAGAAACTTCTTTTGGGTATAAAAACTTGCAAAGACATCCTAGGTAAAATTATTCACTTAGTAATTCTACACTCTCTTTTTTTCCTGCAGAAGAATAATCTTTGGCTTAACTGAACTGTGCAACATAACACACCCCATGAGGATGTGCAGCACCACTTGAGCCTGCCCGACGCTTTAGCTTGTGCCATTCACAGCACTGGGACAGAGTTCCTTCCCGGAGCAGGACTTGAGCTGTTCAGAGCTAGGCAGGACACCAGAAAGTGCTAAATAGCCAGAGTTTATGAATAAAACCATTTACTTCCTCAACTGAAACTCTTTATACAATATTCTTTCTTTGGAAGATCCCTAAGTATTTTTGTACAGGAAACCCAGGGAAATGTTTTAAAGAGGAATGGGCTTAACACATTAGAAACACAAACAACATTCTTAATAATAATTAAAAAAAAAAAGCTGTAATTCTATTTCTCCTGACATTTAAACTTAAGCTAGGGAATCTGGATTCATTAAAAGTGTCCTTTTCCTCCTCCTCTCTTGCCCTCAAAAAATCAATGCAAGGCAGATTAATAACAAGAGATGAGCATTATTACACTAGAACATATTCTGAAACTGATAAAGTGTTTTTATTAAATCACTAAAACCCAATATTTCAAAACTGTCAAATTCTAAGATAAGCACATAAACGGTTCTCAAAGACCTGTTTGTCTTGTGCAGTTTTTGCATAAAATGACTTGGATGTATTAACTTCTCTACTGAATAAAGCCCAAGAAATCTTTAACCAGAGGTTGGATTTGAATTTAGCTTCAGGGAATCCTGAAGTTACTAGTAAAAAGACTGCAGGCCAGAACATAAATCCATACATGACCGGCTCAGAAACACATCTCTTGTACCTTCAATCACTTCTACATTTTCTGAATATATTGTTTGTCTATCTATATGTATTCCTAGCTAATGTTCCTTATATAAGAAGTCTTCCAGCTTCTGCTGAAGTGTAATCTTAAAAACAACAAATTTAAAGCAATGTTGTACTGCATAGCACCATTCTCAAGAAAAGTTTGGAGCTTTAAAACCCTTTGCTTTAAAAAAAAATCACCACTTTATTTTTAAAGCTATCTACATTTAACAGTCATATACAGATAATCAGTAGCCCAATATTGGAGCTCAATAAAAAGTTAAAGATATGAAGTAGTATCCAAATATAACAATGCATGCAAAGATTCAAAGTCAGGCACTAGAACATGCAAGACTAATCAGAAAAAAAATGGGCTATCTTTGAGGGAAAGTGGGCAACTGGGGAAAAGCATCCCCAGTGCCACATAAACAGCAAAAGAAAGATTTTGGTAGGAAGACCAGCAACCTGGACAAAGCTCATTATCTGTGAGCTCAAGTATACCTTGGATGAGGAGAACTCAACTGAAAGTTTGCAAAATGAAATATCTCTTTAAACCAAGATTTACCCCAAAGTGTTATATACCAACTTTTAAGACAAAAGAAATTCAAGGGACACTATTCAGTTATTAAAAAAGATGAAATTGATTTTGATTTCCTGCCTTAAATAAAACTGACTCATTCAAATACACTTTTCGTCCTGCAATCTCTTCTCAAATCCAAAAACGTCACTAGTATAAATAGCAGAGTCTGTTATTCATCAACATTTCCACATGCCTTTGAATACTGTGCAAATGAGAACAACAAGGTCTAAAAATGGTTGAGGCCTCTTTTTGAGCAATCCTGTGTGCTGTTTTCAGTGGCCATTTTTGCAAGAGGCATCACTGCTTCATGTGCAGGAAATACTAACTTGCTTCTTAGTACTGTGCTAAGAAGTGCTAGGTACCTTACTGCTGTACATAGCAAAAACACTGACAAGAAAACTGTTCATTAGCTCCGGACAAACATATCTGCAAGGCAGACGAAATGAGAAGCACCTGACACTGTGGAGACTGAACAAGAAGTCAAATGGTACTGTCATTATTTTATTAAAGGACAGGTATTTTCAGTCCTTATAGTAAAAACGGCTCATAATTTAAAATACTTTATTTCAAATTCTTACGAGAATATTTACCAGCAGTTGGCTGTACATTTTTAAATACAATTTTTCTTTGCTTCAAATAAATATGCTTGAAGTCTCAATAGATTTACATGCCACTCATCTCTCAAAAAGCAGAAGTGATCAAGACTTTGAAAATGGTGATTTTGAACTAGGATAATGAGCAAACTGGCAGTTCACATCTCTGAGCTTTGTTTTTCAGAACCTTAGTTCTTAGTCTCAACTTCTTAGTTGAGATAACTAAGTATAAGTTTTGAATAAGTTTTCCATTGGCAAGAAGCAGAAGCCCACTTCTAAAGATATTCATTTTTTAAAAAAAAAAAAGACCCTTCCTTCCCTTGACCCTGCCCTTCCTTTCTCCTAGCAGTTGAAATGTCCAACATTTTAAGCAATAAGTTTGAATATTTTTTTCATCTACACAAATTTGCAACCTTAGATTTAATATTCTGACATGCAGTTAATCTGCAAGCTTAGTTACATATTATATTGCTAGGCACAAGTTTGCAGATTTTGTTAGTTGCATGTCATAACTTTACACACTAAGTTGTGTATAATGGTAACACTATGATGTACAGTTAGCATACTTCTTATTGTCAATTTAGTATCAATTATTTGACCCAAACATCAAGTAAAACATCCAGCCTACTGGTTACCACTTTATCTTGTGTACTTTTGCTTTCTGTACTCACAGGCTTGCATATATTTCTGCACTATTGACTGTATAAACAAAGACACACAGCAAGTATCTCCATTTGCTACAAATGAAGGCACAGATTATTTCCCCTCTTGCTCTGCTCCCCTCATTCAGGGAAATACAACTTCCAACAAGAACCAATTTATCTGAAGAACTGAACACTCAGGGTCCAACAACGGAAACAGTGCTAAGAAGCTTTGTTCTTTTCATCCTTCTTGACAAGAAAGAGAAAATGCACTGTTTTTATTTTCTGTTTTTCAGCCACAGGCTAACAATGTTGAAGATTACCAATTAATTTATTATGTCAGTGACTGTAACAACAAAATGAAATGTATTTGTTAAATACTAAATATGCATGCCCTAAATATGCAGTTTTGCATTAAGTTTGTAGAAAGAATACCATTTATCTTTTAAGACGTAGCAATCTTTAGCGGTGTATGAATTTTCTCCCCAATTCTGAATTCTTTCTTACTTGCCACTTAAAAGCAAAAACAAAATCCTACTTCCCAGCTGGAAATATATCACTGAACTGTAAATGGAAACAGAAAACCACAATATTTAAACTAGGGAAACAATTCGTTCAGCGCCACTGGAAGTGAAACTCACCTACTGTTAAAGCCCCAACATTGCACTCTAAGGAAGCCCAGCGTCATAACCCACTGCCACAAAGCTAAAGGCAAGGCAAGAGCAAGATACTAAGCATAACACTGTCTTGCTTTCAGAAACAGACCATTGACACTAATACCTTCCGATAAACACCAAAATGCTCTGAAGAGCATAATGCTGCAACTTCTGCAGTGCAAAAGCCATCATAAATAAGATTAATATGACTAAAATATATTGATATTAGTCTGGTTATTAATCAGTCGTAAACAGCTAGTAAAGAGAAAATCTAATGCTCTATAAAGCATTTGAAAATTGAGCCATGAGTATTCATTTTCATATATAGCATACTTAATAGAAACAAGGTGCTACAAGTGAAGGTTTTGCCTGGAGAATACACTACAGAGCTGCTCTAGCTTCGTGGAAAGGAGGAAGAAAGGATAAAGGACATCTCACAGGGTACTGCCTGCAGAAACCCAGTATATCTGCAGTAGTAAAAAAACCAACAAACCCTCTTTGCACAGGAGATGATTTCTCTGCATCAGAGTCTTCAGTATATGTCAACAGCCAGCCACAAAAACATTTAAATAGCCAAGCTTTCCAGTCTGATCATCTCGTGCAGTAAAAGACTTTTTGTTTGTTTGTTAACAGTCTTATTCTGTGCTGCTGTTAGTGGAGAAAGTGCTGCCTGTTCCAGATGAGCTGAGTATGAAATTTAATATTATCAAATAGAATACAGGACCTATAGCCATACACAGAACACTTCTGATCAAAAAAGGAAAGTTTCATTAATAAGATAACTCCGTTTCAATTGTGGATTACGAATATGCAGAAAGATTAAGCATAGCAGTGGTTACTGAATACAAACTGCATAAAACAAATAGCTTCAAAACTTAAAATATGTAACAATATTTTCTAATTGAGGTAGAAGTTAATCTAATTAAGGTAGAATAAAATTGAATTAGGGCATAGTGAAGCAGAGAGAAATTAACTGAATTATTAAATTCCACATCATTTCTCTCACACGGAGGTTATTTTCTTTTAAAAGTCTCCTAATTTTAATTTAGTCATATGTCCTGTACTTCTCCAGCTCTTTCCATTCATCAACATATTCTTCACAAATTACCTATATTTAAACATCACTACATATTAACTGAAATTGGTTATTAGTTATAAAACCACATCTAAGTTTATTCTCCAAGTTAAACAATGCAATGGAACCACCATAATTAGCTTCTATGGTAGAGTGCTAAGTTAATACAATAATTTATCCACATGCTAATTGCTAACATTCACTGCTAACATAGTAAAAACAAGACTGAGATTAACAGTACCATTTAAAGCTCCAGGAGTTTAGTGGGCTCAGTAGCAAAATAAAAATCAGAAGTGTTGGTACTAATGGAGCTTTAACGTACAACAGAATAAAAGAGGTGATGGTTAAAATAGAAAGTCTGGTAATTTACCACAATCCCTCGTCTTGGACAGTTTTCAGTGTCTTCCACTCCTTATCGACATATATATTTGTGTGTGTGTGTGTGTGTGTGTGTGTGTATATGCACACAGTGTATATATATGTGCATGTGAGTATGCATATGTAAATATACATACAATACGTATATTTACAGATATTCATATATGAATATATTATATATACACACATAC
Organism: Nothura maculosa; assembly: GCA_032353885.1. Classification (NCBI taxonomy): domain Eukaryota; kingdom Metazoa; phylum Chordata; class Aves; order Tinamiformes; family Tinamidae; genus Nothura; species Nothura maculosa. Next base: position 1,902,511 of record JAUBOD010000901.1, on the reverse strand, counting down.
ATATATGTAGATACTTCTTTGTATATTTCACCAACACTGGCCATGGTATAAGCACCTTCATACGTTCAACTATTCCTACATAGGCAAACACGCTCAAAAGTCAAACTTGCACACACACAGAAGTAATTTGTCACAAAGGAAACCTCATTCCTATCTCTTCAGGAAAATAAGATTTTGTTTTCCTCCCAAATTTTAAAAGTTGAAGAACATGCAACAAGTACACAGTGGGCATTAGCAGATAAAGCACTGGAAAATGAAAACCAGTATTTTTAACTGTACTTACATGTAATTGCTTAGGCTGTTATAAACCACATTTCAGTTTATCTAAACTGCCTTTCACCAAGTCCTTATCTGCTGCATAGCAGCCTTAAATATATATATATATATATTTATTTTTACAATCCCAAAGAGTGAGTTAGGTTCTGCAGAGAGATCTGAGCCAAGCACGATTGGAGTAGAAAAGAATGGACTTTGACAATATTTTCAGACAAGCTAAACCACAACACCTACATGCCATGTTTTTGACAATGTCACCTCAACGCTGCAATGTCAGCTCTTCTACAAGGCTCAGAAACTTAAAAACATGAAGCTACAGAGCTTTTCAAAAGGCTCCAACATTTTCTCAAATAGAATCTTATACACTGTCATCCTTTGCAAAACATTCAGATGTTGTAGATGGGATTTTTCCCTCCAACTGTCTGTAGAGGCATATTCTTCCATACTGTTAAATTGCTTTTTTTGTATATGCTTTGCTTAAATGAAATACCATAAGGATGAGGGTAGTAACCAAATGATACCCAGAAGAATGGGATGCAAGGGGTACAGAAGTAATTGCTGACAGAACTGAAGAGCTCATCCTTGCTTATATGGAAGGCCAGTTCTCTTACAAGAGACAAAACATACTGGCTAGTACCTTCATCCACAACCACCATCACTACCACATACTCCCAATTTCCCTTTATCTGCACAGTCCAGCTGAACAGAAGTACTGATGCCAAAGCTGATTAAGAGTCACTTAAGGTTTAGGTCTCTTATTGAGAGGCATGAATTTCATCCTACAAACAAAAGATTAACACGTCAGTATTTCCCTTACTTCCATATTCTTAACCATACAACCAATAAGAACTCAAAAAGTGTTTATGTGTGTGAATACACACACACACACACACACACACACACACACACACACACACACACACGTGTGTGTGTGTATTTCCCCCTCAAACCTTATTAGCAGGTTTGTGGGTGGAAGAACAGGGGAGAAACAGGGCAAGAAAAAGCAGGGAAAGAAATTTGTATGCAAAAGGCCCTACACAACACAGAAAGTGGCTTGGCTTACTCCTACAAAATAACAACCAAAAGGAAGCTGCATAACAACAATAAGGAAACAAACCCACAAAAACTGCACACCCCACACATCAACCCTATTTCTGCAATGGGAAGTCAGAAGGATCACTTCTAAAGAACTCCCACCAAGCTTACCCTTAAGGACACCTCCCACAAAACTACCCAAACCATCCATGTCTATAAACACTTCTTTGCTGACAATTCTCCAGGTAAATAAGCAAGCAAGCAAAGAAGTCATTTCTATAGTACAGATTTACAAAGAAACAAGTCAATGATTTAAAAGTCTTAATACCAAGTTTAAGCCTGCTATGGCACTCCTGGGAAAACTATGATTTCTTGATAGCACACTTTTAGAAGGCTTAGCAGATTATGAAAATAAACTGCCTCTTTTTTTTCTGTTCATCTAGATATCGGTTTGGAAAATATCGCAGGATCAAAGAGCGAAAAATGTCAAGGCCAAAAGCTGAAAAGGTTTCTTTGTACTGCAGAAAACAATAGCCAGAACTCATAAAAATCAAGACACTACTCCCAAACTATAAAGAATGCAAGGACAAGTTCATATTTTAAAGTTAGCGTAGACTAATTTCTAAAATGTGCCTTCTGTACAAGGAGGTTGATCAATCATTACAGATTCTGTAACAGGTGCTAGAATCTTTGAAGGAGATTCATCACTATGGCTAGAGCAGAAGAACCATTTTACATAAAAACTCAGTATCAGACAACTGAAACAAAACAAGACAGAGGAGGATACATTCATCTTTTGAACCCAAAGAACACCTGAACATTCCTAGCTTTGGGAGCCTGGGGAAGAACACCCTCACCACCACACAGATTCACCTCTCTGACCTAATTACTTCAGAATCTATAGGCTAAATTTCTCAAGGAAATGGTACTAGTCCAAAAAGAATACTTCCTGCCTTATAATAAAAAAGGCTTCTATTAAACAGGACAGCTACAGAGTAAATTCAAAACTAGACAATGAATTGGGAATCTTAGCATATTCTACCTTTCTTTTTTTCTTTTTAATTTTGCTATTTATCTTCCATCTGCCTGCCTTTGATAAACTGTAATTACTCACAAAAAACTGCTAAAAAGAAAAAAGAAAACAAAAAAAAGCCACACACATCTAGCTAATCTGCTCACCCTCACCATAGCTGCCTGTCGCTCTGACCTCTGTAAGGAACAACTTCAATTCTAATCTGCCTTTTTTTTTGCGCCTTCTCCCCCCACTCCCCTCCCAGCTTATTTTTCCCCCCTACATCATCCATGTTACAGTAACTTTCATAGTAGGCAACTGATAGTATCGGCCAAAATAAGTCCCTGTATTATCTGTTAAACTTTTTCAGACCTAGAGACATCAAAATTCACACAACATGTAAAGAATAAGGTCATTTGAAAACTGTACACTTCCTCCAGCATGTCCTCCCCGCTCCGCCCTAAGGAAAACAAACAAAAAACATTGACCCATACTGACTCTTACCTAACCAAGGGCAAGGAGGGGAGAAGATCAAAACACACATGAACAAAGGGAGATCAAACTTCTAACCCTAAAGCTTTCATACAACTACTTATACAACTATCACAATAGACAAGGACCTTTTGAGAACAAAGTTATCTCTACTTAAAATGTTAACACTTTAGAATGGGTCTGTGATTTTTCTAAGAAAGCAAAACTAACATTTTTTTTTTACTTTATATTTTGTCTTTATAAGTCTTCCCATAAGTTAACTTGCATTTAGCTTCCTGAGCTAAAAAGTTATCTAAAACCATATTGAAGTTTAAGAAAAACTAGAAAAACAATCACTCTGACAATGGATAACAGAAGCACTTTCCTCTTCCTAAGAAAAATCCTCAAAACCCATTCTCCAGTTTCTCCAGTTAGTTCTAGTCTCATTTAACTAAAACAAACTGTTGAAGTAGTATTATTTCATACTGCAGAGAACATGAAATATAAAATGGAGAGGTTCATCTTTGAAAACCAGAAGGAATTCAGAAAAAAGTCAGAGAAATGAATCTTCTGACAGTCTAAAATTGCTGTAAATTCACTTCACTTATTGTTCATCTGTGCCTGTGAGAAGCATCATTTCCCCAAGCCGCAGAAAATGCGGGTGGTTCCGCTCTGCTGTGTCTCCACATTCCTTCCCCCTGCACAGGACACAGCAGTTGTGCTGCCATGCGACCCATCAGTAAAAGGATCCAATGGAAGAACTATATTTCTTGGGAGGAGAATGTAAATGACTGCAGTGTCTTTCCTACACATAAGCACGGAAAAAATCCATCAGGCACATTCAAGCAACAACCAGGCAACTACTTGAGAAGCTCATTAGCACTGAGGCCATGAACTATTTCATCCACATCTCTGAGGAAAGAAGAGAAAAAAAGTAGTTATGACACAAAAAAAAAGGTGATGAACTGTCCAAAGGAACCAAATAAGAGTTCAGCATATAGGACCATAAATTGCCATAAAAAGCAGATGAAAAGCAGTATATTATGTACCAACTCAAGCCTTTGTATCTAGCTCCATCAAAAATTGAGAAAACTTTCTTACGTTGCACTGGCATTAAGAGATTCTAAAGCTGCTACCTCAAATTGAAGTAGCAAAATGATGTTCCTTGCTTTGGCGATCTAAATAAGATCTTTGTTTTCTTGAAATGATGTTAATTATGAAACAGGCGCAAAGTTCTTAGCAGTAATTCCCAGATTTGCCAATATGGAAAGGAAGATGTACTCCCAGAGTTGTTTACTTTTCCTTGGTCATTGTCATTCCTTACTTCCTTACTCAAGGTAGCTGCACAAGACAAGTGTAATTTATCATCCCACTACCCACCACCAGTTTACTGTATAGATAGCTAAGAGTTGCCTTTTGTTTTATGGGATTGCTCTTCTCAGACACCCAAGGTTTGCGACTAGATACAAGGTCGCTCTAGTCTGATGCATGGCAACAGTTTACCCCTCTATAGAACAATGGATTCTGGTTTCAGTATTTTCCCCTTGTAAACAGGAAACGAGTCCAAGAAAAAAAACGATAGATTTCTCCTTTGAAATGGCATCACTTACCAGTAACTACCATGCTGCTCATGTTAGAGTTCGGGCTACTGAGTACACTGCCTGAAAGAAGTTCGTCAGATCCTCTCTAAAAAGAAAGAGACAGTAAGAGATTTTTTTTCCTCTATTTTATATTTTTAAAGATGATATTAAATATGTCAGTTTGACAGGGGAAAAAAACCTTTAGAAGAACGTAAGCAAGCATAACCAAACCTATTTTGCTTTGGCAGATTTCCTTTTTTAAGATACGTAGAGCAATTTGAAATCTAAGTAAAGCAATATATTTACATGGCAAACTTTGAGATGAAAGTTGCTTAAACATAATTGTTTCACCCACCACTGAAATGCAGCCACCTCCAGGGACAAGGAGAAGTGCTGAACAGTAAGCCTGTCCAGGATCTCAAATTAAAGTTATATCTAGTCAAAAGTACAAGGGAAATCTTTACAAAGAGAAATGTTGAGTTTAGTTCAATTCCAACATCCCTATTTTTAAAGGCTTCCCAGGAAACTAACAGCTCATGGTTTGGAGATACCCACCTGTCCTACAGCACACTTGAGGGCAGGGAGTGATGTCTTCATTTGAATTTAATTCTACAATTTGACAACAAGCGTCAAATAATAGGTCTTTTTGAAGCTGACCTGGAAGCAGACTGCCGCACTCAGAGGAGGATCTATATTAAAAACTTAAGGATAACCTTTCAAGTTATTTATGAGCTGAGCCCTAAAACTAGACAAAACTAGAGAGGCTTTTATTTCTTTCCCTTCCAACTGTTCCTTCAGCCTTTTTGAAAAATGATAATTGAGGCATAAAATGTTAAGTTTCACACTCTTATTTCTCCCTCTCTCAGATATTTTGAATTTATTCCTTCATCTTTCAGGGTATGAAAGTCTCAAATGTACAGGTACCACTTTTAACCAGGGAGTGGATGAGAGGGAAATAAGTCTCCAACATATTCAGGTCTTCTGTAATAAAACAAAACCCCAGATAGCCAAGTTTTTACAAAGCACATAAGCCTCACATGCTTTAAAGGTTATCTTTAATCACTTATTGGATCTTTCCCTACTTAAAAAAAATAATGTTTTCCTTAGCACTAGCATCATCAACACTAGTTCAGTTCATGGCTAAGAATGAGAAGAGGAATGAAACCAGTTACTACTCATATTCATAAAAAAAAGTGCTTTACATTAGGTGATGGACATTGTGATAGACTCTCAAAGGAAGCTCACAAGCTCATCTTACATGGAACTCAGTATCACATACTCAACAAACATAAGGATAGCACATTTCCTTGCAACACAGTTGCAAGATACATAAAAGAAAAACTTTCACCAGTTTACCCTCCTTCACTGCAGATATCAACAAGAATACCAGCACGTTCAAGTACTTATTCCACATCTAAAATACAAAATGCTCCAAAAACAGGACATATGTATAGACTCATGTAGACCTATTAAAGTTCTACTTTTTTCTAGTATCAGCACTGAAGAAATTTATACAGGTAATCAAACACTATTGGCTTCCTAGTGTCTACAAAAGCTCTGTCTATTAAATCAATGGCATGAGCAATGTCCCACAATAGGTCCTGCCCTCTCAATGTAACAGCAGATCTACCAGTGAGACATAGTTGCCACTGAATTGCTAATACACAGGAGGAGTACAAAGTTAATTAATGGCCTAAATATTCAGCTACTGCATTTGTTTCATGTGTTAAAAACATTTCTCCTCATTTTGAAATATATTTGGCATTTCATGAATAAGTTCACATGGTTAACCATGAGATTTTGTCATTACACTTAAAAATTTAAATTTGTTTCACAAGAACAAGCAAATTCAAGTTTCTTGTATGGGCATGTATCACAAATCCTATAGCACTTGCTTCGTTCTTACAAAGCAGAGCAATCACGAGTCTGATATACACTTGTACAAACTCCTATGTGGAATCTTCTTCCAGGTGATCATGAAACGAAGAACATACAGAGAAGCTCTTCAAATTTACTATCATGAGTACAAAAATATACTGCCATGTGACCAAATTTACTAAACACACACCCAGCTCTTTTCCCCCCTTAATGATTCTTAAGCAGTCTAGCCATCCCTGTACATATATTTAAAGCCAGCTATTCAGTAAGAGACACCTCGCGTGTTGTGCGCAGAGCAATTAAATTACAAATGAAAAGTCAAACTGTCTGGTAGGCATTCCTTCAAAAGGATCATCTTAGGCTGACAGTTACCAAACCTGAAGATTTACCCAGCAATTTAAGGGTATCAGGTAATTCATTGTCCATTCTTACACAGATGGACACTGCTAGGACACAAAAACTTCCTAACTTAGAGAAGAAATACTTAAGACCTTCCATTCATTTGCTGAACAGAAGTCATTTTCTTTTTTTTTGGCAATCTCCATCACATCACAAGTGAGTTTTACAAGCATCTTACATGCTTACTAGCTTTGCTCTCAAGCACAACACCTCCACAGGTCACATCATAAGACATTTCAACTAACTTAGGTCATTTCTATAGGGTTGCAAGTCCTGGCCCCAGTGGAGGTTAATGTCATCCACAGTGTGAAAGAGCAAGCAAATTAATATATGGCTTGAGGGCTTTAATGAATCAAGATTTTGCTGTGCAAAACTGACATGTAAGATCACTTGCCAATGGGTGAAAATTCAAAGTTTGAATGTATGTTTTTGAAAAGTCACATATACACAACATATAAAACACAATGTCTAAGTTGAAAGCACTGTTTCTATACTTGAATAAATATAGATGCCTCTCCTGTGATTCACAAAAATCAATTATACAAATAAACACACACTTTACTTAGTCACCAACTACTTTGTTCCTTGATTTAATAGTCGTAGTTAACTCAGAATCCTTTACTACATACAGTCGGACTTCTGATATTCTTTTCCATAAAGTTTCAAACTAACCTACACTATATTAAATACCTATGTATTTTACCCAAGGCACTGCACTCAAAATTCTTCTAGGATGATTAAAAAGAAACATAAAAAAAACTATTCAGAAGGCTTTGCCAGCTACTCCACATTAGAGAAAAGGCTTGAAATATTTAAACATCTTCCCAAGACTCCACTATACCCAAGGCCAAAAAGAAAAAAAGAGAGAAAAACAGCAAATATTAACAACTTGCTAATCTTGGCTTGGTAACTACCTAAGAGGTTTAATCGTCTAAAGATCAAAATTTTTGGAAGGACTAGATATTTAAGACACATCCTAACAGCTCTTTTCCCACTAAAAGTTCTTGAAAATTCTAGTCTGGTTTAACTAAAGCTAATATAAAAAAATAAGATTACAGAATGCTTACTGGCATCACTTGCAGATGAAGGTCTCTTCCAACATTTCAAACACACTAAATGGATATTGCTAGAAACTGTAAACAAATGAACAAGCCTGAACTTATGTTATAGTCGAAGCATCATCTAAATATCTTTCTTTAAGTCCTACTAAAAATGATGTGGAAAATACTCTCAGACTCTGAAAAACACATTTTCGAGTAACTCCTCTGTTTTGTGATTTCTGGCAGTTTATTGGTATTATAAACCTCTTTACTGGTATTATAAACCTCAAGAGCAGAAAGCTCTCCCCACCCAACCTGATGAAAAGAAAAAGCAAGGAGGGTGAGGAGAAAATTTTAGCTGGCTGCACATTAACCAGTCACCCTGCCTACAGGCATGAGCTTCCCAAGGGGTATGACAAGCCCAGAGACAGATCTCATGATTTAAAGAAACCTAACAGCACTGTGAGACACTTCATCTCTAACAACATCTGGGAACATTTTAAAAGAAAAAGTCAGAAATATAGCAGTGTGGTTGAGGAATAAGAGCATCTGAAAATTTCAGCATGGTTGGTAAACGTTCTACTCCAGACAACACACTCATAAATATCCTCTGCTTCAGAATTAAGAAACTGAATTAACTTTGGGGATATTGGAAACTATATAGACATAGCCTTTAAACCTACCTAAACACAGCATTTATAAACTTTGTTCACTTTACATATAAAATAGATTAATATTTAATGAATGCTTCCTTTTAACAGGATACACTGTTAATGAAACATTCAATAAATACACCCTGACACATCTCAAACAAAGAGGATATATTTTACTTGCCTAACACACTGCCTTTAGACAGTGCTATTAGAAAACATGCTCCAAAATAATTTTTAAAAACAGATGCTTACAACCCTTGGACATACAGGATCACAGAATTAGAAGAATCAGCTGAGACAGGACAAGCCAGGTACAAACACACAAACTAAGCAAAGATCCACATGGTTGGTTCACAGGTATTGTACAGAGCATAGTTTCACCTGTATGCTTAACCACCACTAATTAAAACACTGTATACAAGGAATAAGTCTACTTGATTTTTCTTTAAACTAGGTTATTTTGATTTACTTAATTAGACTATTTAACTACATTATAGGTCTTTCCAAGTAAAATAAAGCCAAGAAATACATGAGTGATTAAAAACATTTGTTTTTAAATTCAGGATGATATAACCAGATAACAACTACTTCTCCATACTCATTCTCCAAATATCCCACTTCATTTTTCATGCTGTCCCCATCTAACCATAGATTGTTTTTATTTCCTAACAACTAATTAAAATATTTTCACATTTAGAAGTGTTTGATAAGGAGCAGTGAGAAAATTAGCCTTTTCCCTGATAACAATGTTAAGCAAGTTAGGCCATTTATCTAACTATTACAAAGATGCAAAGTTAGCTCCAAGATATTTCCCCCACCTCAAATAAGGGAATCTGAAAAAGATTTAAAATCAGCAAGATGTAAAGACAAGCCTAAATTCCTCTGGAAGAAAAAAAAAAAAAAAAAAAGGAAACAAAACATGAGAAAGTCAAGCCTCTCAGTGTGCCCGGGGACCAGGCCGAACTCCATTAAACTAGACAGCTAAAGAGACAAGAACTAAACTTCCACTTAACCCATAGCACCCAACCTCATTTCCAAGCCTTGGAACTTCCAAGGAATGAGGGAACAGACAAAAGCCAAGTCTAATACCAGTCAACTCCACAAGCATTCAAGACCAACTAGATAAATACATATATTTATTCTACTATTTGAGATTTTCTATTCCACTTTTATCAGCATATAAACTGTTATTCTGAAGCAGCATGTAACAGCTAATGAACTAAAATAAGGGGAAAACAATCCACTAGAGCTACCATCTGGACATGTTCTTAGTAAATTGATTGGATAAGAGTGGCATCTAGAGATATGGACCTTCTGCAGCAGTTTATACATCACAATCAAAGATGTTAGAGGCATTTGTCTTTACTGTTCTGATATTTTGCTATATTAAAAAAAAAGTTAAAGGCTAGTGCCATGTAACTATCTATAAGTCATCCCTCAAATTATGCACTGACTCAACAAACTTATCTTGTGAAAAGCTAGAAAAAAGGCTTAGAGGGATTTGGGGAGGGGGTTGCAACTGTAAATGAAGACAGATAATTCCCTAGAGCAAATATCACAATCCTCTGAGCAATCTGTGAAACCATAAGCAATTTGAGCCAATATTGCCACCAAAAACTACAGTCCTAGCCTCTTCTCTGGCCCAAGCAACCTGTTCTTTTACTATCCTAAAGTCTGTATTGCTGCAAGTATTTACATAACCATATGACAAATTGCTTTGAGACAAATATAAAAATAATAAGATTATCATTTTAAAATAAAATGAAATTTTATAAAAATCATGACTCATTACATAAAACAAGCTTTTAAGTTGCTAAGGCAATTTTGTGAAGTTGCTGTGCAAACATCTGTACCAGAAGCAGCAGTGACAGCAAAAACGCACCTTCTTTTGGCAGAAGGCTGCTTCACTTGCTTGTGAAAAGGATGATTTTTCATGCTGGTAGCTGATATTTCTCAGGCTGGGTGCAGGGGATCCTACACATCCCCCAGTTGAAATACAAGTATAAGTGTTCTGTTCAAAAGCAAAAACAGGTGCCTCCCAGTTAGTAACAGACATGAAAATACAATAAAGGAGTATGTTAATACTCCCTTACATCAATACCAGCCTGCTAGGTAGATTGCCAAAGTTTTTCCTTCTCTCTGTTTTTAAGTCTTTGTATTTTCCCATATACATGACAGTGACAGAAGGAACGTTTTAGGAAAACAGAAAAGAAATAGAAATAGACTAATAGAAAAACACAGAAATACTAAAGTCACAATTTAAGCAGGGTCTATCCACAGAAGTTACTGTTAAATAGGGAGTGAGTGTCCTCAATTGTAACAAGTTTTTTTTAGGCACCACTGACACATTCCTTGTAGCAACAACAAAATACTACTGCTGAAGAGAGAAAGCTAATAAACTTCTAAACTAGGTCATAGTTATTTCAGTGCTAGTACTGTCCGTGTGTTTTTTGCTTTCTTCTCTTGCTACAATAGAGTATTACAAAAGACAAAGCTCGATTTAGAAGCTTTATCCTAGTCAATAGAACATTAAAAAACAGTTTCTCCAGTTTACAAAGGCAAACTTCAGGTAACATCTCAAGATCAAAACTGTGCATACTGTAAACAGCTGAACAGTCAGGAGAGTTTATGTCAGGAGACATGAATAAAAAGACCTTCTGTTCATTTCTTTTAAGTTTTAAAGAGGAGCCCCTACCAGTTCAGGCAATAGTACTGCCCTTTCCCTTTTAAGTAAGCCATTTCTCTCATATCACTGTCCTCAGCTCGTTCTACTAGTCGCCCAATTACAATAAACATGCAAAAGGCAACAGAACTGTCAATCCAATATCTTAAGTTTGCAACTCTCAAGTCTTAGTGATTTATAGCTCTGTACTAAGAAAAGACAAATAAAAAAAACTGTGGACTATCACAAGGCATTTGTCATATCGTAGATACTTCCAATGAAAAGTCTAAATAAATCCACATATTTCCACTATTTAATCATTAACAGCAAAAATGGGGAGGCATTTTGCAGGGATTATCTCTCAGAACTTGCAAGTAATCAACAATGCTTCAGAAGTCCTTAAAACAAGGAAAAGAAGTCACTACTCTCCCTTTCTCCACCAGCTCAGTTTTCTTTATAACTGTGCTGTTTTAGCAAATGGTTTTCCTGTACACTTGAGTTTAAACGTGTAGGAAAAAAGGGACTTTGAGGCATATTACTGTTTTAAAATATTAGGATGTGCTAGTACTTCCTACCATCTCCTATCCTAACACACAAAGGCAATAGCTAATGCAATTTTCAGTTGGGTACCAACATCACTGATAGTTTTATTAAGTTACATCAGAGATGTCCATATTTTCCAAAGGGAAGGGTCATAGGTTACAGTCCCTTATTGAGGAGTTTAATCAAATGCATTACACACATCCTGCAACTCATATGCTATCAGTTGATCAGTAGGTGCAAAAATCTCTAGGAAGCTTCAGATCCAATGAATATGTTGGATAAGTTGACTGCACACAGGCATAGGTAAATCCCTGCCTGCTTCCAGCTGCCCCACAGCACAGAAGACTGCCACAAGAGTACCAAAACTACTGATAATATTCAGTCAAAACTGACCGCTCCAAGGTACACAAGGAAAACGAGAAGACAAAGGAAAGAACTTCCCAACTGTCTATACACAACCCATAGGTCAAGCTTTCCTAAATTTAAAAATGTCATTAATTCACCAACAGCAATAAAAAGTAATCAGAGAAAAAAAACGCAGTTGCCCAAGTTTCCCCACGCTGTCTGCAAAGGCAGCGCACGGCCAGGCCGGCCGGCTCCCCAGGCCACACGCAGCGCGAGGCGGCTGGCGGGAACGCAGAGGGCAGGGCAGGAGCTCCGGCCCCCTGCTCCCACAGCCTCCTCTGGCTTTACTCCCTGTACTCCAGGGCACTACTGGATTCTCCGATTTTTAAAGAGAGCTCAAGTCTATTACCACACAGCAAGGATCACGTCTTGTTACTTCTGTGCATTTCATACTACTTAATCAGTGTTTCTTATGCCCGTCTTGTGTTCTGTCTTACATCCTTACTTATATTCATAATATGATTTTGACAATCAACAAAGTAGCCACCGTGTCCTCTGAAAAGTCTTCATTTCATTGGTTGGCTAACATCTGAAAACATTCCCAGAAGTGCACTTCAAACCACATATGCATTTTATCAACTCTCAAATTATCATAAAATGAAGCCCCTCATATTTAAGAATGAAATTGATACTGAACTCATTCTCTTTTGAAGTCAGAACCTCATAGCTTACAAATCAGACAACATACAGATTACCTGGAATTGCTATTTTACATCAGACAAGACTGAAAGTAGTTCAAAGATTTCTTAGCCCAAAACCTTTTCATGTGAGTGGCTGTTTACTTCTAGAAGACCTGAATTTCCTTCAGTCTTCTTCCAGACTCTCAAAAACATTCCTTAAAAGGTTTTATGAGTCAACAACTTGTTCTCCAAGGTAACAGAAAAACATTCTCTCCAGTCAGAACTTCTGACTGGCACCAGCTCCCACAGAACTACCTTTAATGACTGCACTTTTTTTTTTTTTTTTGATTCTGAGAGTGATTTCAAGCTTGTCTACAGTAAATGAACCAGTGCATGGAACCAGACAGGCCCATAATCCATACGGGCCACTTCTTCCAACACCTCCCATAAGTGAGCTTGCTCAGAAACACATAGGTACTTATTGCTACATATTAATTTATCTAGAAGGTAGCCTAAATCTTGCAGGACCAAAACCAACTCTGAACCATGTGAGAAAACCTTCACCTATATCACTGAAAAGCAATTCATCACATGCATTCACCAACACAACCTATAGGTTCCCTTTTCACATATTTTCATGTCCTCCTTATTGCTCAGTCTCACTTTATGAGGTCCTGCATCAGATGTGAAATCATATATTAATCATATATGTATCATATATATACACATGTATGCATACATATATATACATATATATGAAGTAAATCATATAACAGTCATTATGAAACTCCCGCCTTATTGTCAGAAGTATGACACATTCCTAACTTGACAAGTAGAGAGTAAAACAAAGCAAAGTTCTGCTTCTCTGGCTTCAGGACAGATTCTAGCTCCTGTATTTTGTATCCTATTACGGGCACTCATGTCTTTTTTAACTCACTGGTAGTTGTCTGGAAAAAGGGACAGGGAGAAGATGAGGAAAAACAAACTTCTGTACAGCTTTCACAGTCACTGTGAAAAGTGTGTGAACACTGTGAACAACGAGAAAGTGGTCTTTGAAAAAGTCTGTGAATTAAATTTAAAATAAAAAGCAGATTCCAACAGACTAATCTAGAATCACTGTTTATAGTTCACTGCCCACAGAAGTGCTTTTCAGAAAGTTTCAAATTTATCTATGGCTTTCTGGCTAATATAGCATACACTGATGAGTACATGTCAGCTGCTAATGACTAGTTAAAGCTTATAACTTACAATTATTCAAGTTAATTAATTTTAAATCAACAAGTTGCCCCCTTGTTTTGCAAGATGTACATCCTACCTTCACACCAACTGCAACATCAGTGACGATGCTGTAAATAAAAAACAAACAAAAAAAGAATCAATGGATTTATTCTCATTAAACAAGCTTCTTTTTAAAATGCATTGCAACGGCATCATAAACAGGAATAGAAGTAGTCAACAGCTTCCCAAAACAACAACAACAAAATTGTGTATGTGCTAAGAACGCAGGATCACTGAGGGAAAGTGCATAAGAAACCTAGGAAAGTTCTCCAGAGCTCCCCAGCTTATAAACATTTCCAGAAGAGTCCAGGCTTTCAAGTAAACATTACTTCAAAGCAACACTGCCAGAACACGGTTGGGAAGCTCAAGTTTCTGGGCTACATGATAGTTCGCAGGCGGAGTGAATATAAGAATTTAACAATAAATTACAGAACTTCTCCTGCCCCACACCCTTACAGCAGACTTCAACAACACAGCTTATCGTGCAGCTGCTTTTACAGCAAAAAGCAACGCATCCTTTTTCTAAATTGAGGCTAAAAAGGGACAGAACTGGCCCAGCGTGACAAATTCCACCACGGGATAAAGCCATATGTAAACTCCGGGAAAGGCATCTCCAGCGCGGCTCTTTTCCTTAGGGGGAGCCGCATAACGTCACTAACGGTATACAGCAGTTCTGGAGTTACTTTGGAGGGGGAAGGGAGGAGAGAAGAACGGCAAAAACTGCCGTTCCCCGAGGAAACGAGTGAGACGGGACCCCGGGGACGGCGGGCGCAGCCCACGCGGGGCGCCCCACGTCGGGCCGCCCCCCC
>JAUBOD010000901.1:1865940-1878825 GCA_032353885.1 Nothura maculosa | reverse complement strand
TCACCAAGTAAGAAATATTTCCCTTTCCAGGGGTCAGCGAGATGCTGGGCTGACTCCTGCCTCCAGCTTGGGGTTCTCGGAGCAGAGGTTCCCAGCGAGGCGGGAACTTCCTCAGGGCACGAACACGGCTGCCATCTCCCTGCGAGAATCCGGCCCAGCTGGACCCGGCTCGGGCCCATGGGCCGGGCACCGAGTCCGCCCTACCACAGACCCACCTCAGCGCACCCTCCACTGACACTCCCACGGGCCTCATCGAGCTGGAACAACTGGTGTTGCCAGCTTTGAAGAGGTAGAAAATCGGATTTACTGACAACATACATCCAGTAGCGACGCATTTCTTTAAACATCATTAATTTCAACTTCATTCATACTTTACAATAAACAATAGCCTTTCTTTTTAAGCAGTTCAAAAATGGAAAAACTAGTAATTGTTCAGACCCACGGTGCATTGCTGACTGCAGAGGCAGTTCACTGAGGACAGGTAGTGTTTGCACGGCAGCGCCAGATCGCAGACAAGCTTGCAGACAAGTGTTCCTGCTTTTCAGTAGCAGCAACTTTCTCTTCTGCCTCAAGCAATTCTTTGGGATGTCACACATCAAAACACAGCTTTTCTTCGCTCCCCTTAATAGGTAGCAAGGAGTTCAGAGTTTTGAGGTTCACAAGCTGATGTAGTCTGGCTTTGACCTTTCCCACCACGCTCAATGCCCTGCAGTGCTCGCGTTGGAGCACGGCAAGCGCAGCGCAATTCCCATCAATCTCGGGAAGAGCGGCAGCACATCCCAGCCATGCCACAGGTTCAGAGCACTGCCCCTGCACCTCCAAATCTGCTGTGGCAGTCCAGTTGCTGCAATACTAGGTGCCTTGATCCCTGCAGCTAGGCACACAATATTCAGCAACATCCTTGTGCTCCTCAGCCCTGCCAGGTCACAGTTTACCGGCAGCCTTTAGCACCCTTTAATTAAAAAGCAGCCGTAGCAGCAACACACCGTAACCGAGTGCCATAAGCACAAAGGGCTCCTTTCCTCTGCTGTTTGTAAAGTGAAAGGCATTGCCAGCCCCGTGGCACGAACTACCTTTTCTCTCTATTGTTGGCTCTGCAACTGGCATGTGGATTTGGCCAGCAATGCTGCCAGCCAGCGTGGCAACTGCTCCATGCCTCCCTGGGCTTAGGAACCTCAGCTGCTGCTGGCTGCTAAATCGAGGTAACAGGCCTTGGTCACACTGTTTATGATGCTCTCCTTCCCCTAGCATGGACAGCGCTGCCTAACATCGTCCCTGCTTGGAAGGCGAAGGAGTTGAGGCGCGGAAAGCTGCTGTGAGCAGCACATTGTCACAGCACCGGGACGCCTCCCATGCTGCCTCCTGCCCCTTGAGTTAAAATCAAAATCGTGACAAAGTGCATCTCATCCTTCCACATCAGCGGCCTTCCATTCCGAGGGATAACAAACCTGGCATTAGGCAGAGGGATATGAAGCACAGAACTAAGAGTTTACGAGACAAAGCAAAATGGCAATCACAGAACAGAAAGTGCCTGTGTATTTACAAAGAAGGCAAAAGAAGCCAGTTTCCTGCGCTGCCAGGAGATGGTAGGTGAAGGGCAGCCTAAGTTCTGTGTTTTGTGAGCCAACCTAAATGACACTTTAGTGTAAACTCCAGATGACAAAAGCACTCGTGCAGCGCGTGCCTCGCCGCGGGGCTGAGCCCTGCGTTCACAGGCGAGCAGCAGCAGCAGCTCCAGCAGCCCCTCGAAACAGCGAGCGCTTTTTCCACGCTTTCAGGAGCCCCGGGAGGAGGCAGGGGTGCGAGGACAACCACCAAGGCTCCAAGGGCTCTCCGGGCACGTTCCCGAACGCTGCGTCCCGCGCCGGCCCCAGCGCTCCCTGCCCGCCCATCCTGCTGCATTTCGCCTCCTGCCCCACAGCCAGGGAAGCTGCTGCTAAATAGTCAACAAAACAATTTGCTGAACAAAGTAGCTGGGACTTGCCACTTCGCGGCCGTGTGTTATTGCATGAAGAGAAACTAAAATTACTTTTTATGATAAAGGTAATGGTGTACAGTGTGTAAGTTAGTTATAACAACACCTCAAGCATTTCTACAAAACTTAATTTAATATTCCAACTCATTAAAAATCTTATTATAGAAACCACTTACAGGCTTTATAAATACATTTTCATATTATTAGGGCAGGATCTTAATAAAGAGCAATTTGAATGCAAAAATGCACATGTAGATTAAGCTGCTTATAGTAAAACCAGCTAAATGAAATTTGCTGTCAGCAAACCTCCCAAGTAGTTCCTTTGTCTGAGTTGGGACTGTATTTTTGAGCACTTAGATCTTTTCTAATAGAAATAATGTACCACAGAATTCATGTCGCCGAGGTAATGGTACAAGCACTGGTCATAATTCCATGCTGTGAACCCGAATATCCCTGAGCAGTCACGAACAGGACAACACCAGCAGAACACACGTAGCTGATGCAATCCCCATCTCGACAAATTTCTCTCTCATGCTGCAACGATTCTTTAATAGCGAAAAGCACCCTGAATCTTTGGACACAGCTGTATGGTAACTGGGTGGAAATCAAGCCCTGATCTACTGAGAATGGTATTTGTTACCCCTAGCTACTAAACAAACTGGCATTTTATTGTTCGCTTCCAGTAACATGGTGACATTGTGCAGGGATACACCAGCAAAATAGTTCATCAAAGGAATAACCTGCAAGAAAGAATGCTTCAATTACATAACTAATTTTCAAATGAGGCAATGGACTAACAGTGATTAATGAATTGATTAATCATTAGAATAGAAACAAACAATCTTTCCCATTGTCTGGATTCCTCACTGCCATTATTCGCGGCTGCTATTCACAGTGTGTAAAGTTTAAAAGCCTATCACAGTGGAATCTTGCACGACAGATTTTTATCTTTAAGCTCTATTTTGTTGTCTTTGGTTTTTTTTTTCCTGTCCTGAGGCTCAAATTGTTATCATTTTAAATCTTTGTAAATAGTGAAATTTGTTGTTTGCAATAACACTGAAAGTATTAATCTGCTGATCCTCATCTTAATGAATTATTAGTGTTTTCTGTGTACAAAATGAATGCAAAAGGTCAGCTTATTATCCCCCTAAAATACTGTGAATTAATCAGAGAATTAATTTTGTTATTCTGCTGAAACTGCCTGCAATCACAGAGGTTCACATGGGTGAAGTATTATTAAGTTCTGCTCACTGACACATACTGCAATACACAAAATAAGAGCTAAGAAGTGCAGGGCACTGAAGGCAATGCTACAGATACTACATGTAATCACATTATTTTTAAAAACAGGCTTTTTAGATTCTTTAAAAACAGGCTTTTCAAACTCTTTCAAATTCTTTGACTGCTACTTACCCATATGGACTTTCTCTGAAAATTAATCAAAATTAAGTGAGCTTTGTAGTACTTTTTAGGGATTGACCAAATTGACCAAAAGCTTTGAATTATCTACAACCAACCATGTTTCTTCCCAAGCCATCCCTCCAATGTGACAGATCTTTAAGACAAGAACCAGGTAAGGGCCAGATGCTGTTGTTACAGGTTTTCCTTTTACCCTGCATTCGTATTTCCCCTTGCCGACAGCCAGCGTGGTTGGAATGTGGGCACTGGCTGCAGCAGGGCAGCTCGGGCCCAGCATCGCAGGGATGTGCCGGGGACAGAGAAGCCGAAGGGAAATGGGGATGAGCGATGCAGCCGGATCAGCCTGCGGTCCCGCCGCCATCCCACCCGCCGTGCCCCAGGCGAGAGGGATCGCGGAGCAGCCGCAGGCACCACAGACTTGGCCTGGTTGGGAAGCAGCGGGGACTGCTCTGTACAGCACAGATCTGTGCCACGTTCCCGCTGCTGCTGTGCAGACGGCGTCTCAGGAAGGAGCCGGTTCCTCTTTGCCCGTCTAAGCTTGTCTGCTCTTTGCCACTGCTCTTGTACCGGCTCAGTCCGGTTACCTCAAGGGACAAGGAGGACAAGGAGGAAGACGCCAGGGCACAGGACTAACAACAGAAGACTTCCTTGGAGGAGAGTCTTTCTACACCAGATGCAGAACAGAAGGCACCTGCTCTATGGGATAGTGCCTGTCCTGCTGGCAGTGAAAGGCCTAGTCCAAAGAACGTCCTTTAATGCTTGACATTCCTTAGAGATCTGCGCAAAGAGCATTTGGGAGATGCGGATTCTGAGGTCCACAGGCCATCATGCCTGTGACCCTGTTCATCTGAGGAAAGGAAAGGGGAAGGACTTGCTCTAGAGTGACTATAGCCCTTAGCACCTTTTACCTGCTTTTTTTCTTTTTTTTTGCCCTCCAGTTCTGGTTTTTTTTTTTTTTTTAAACAAACGTTGGGAAGCCAGTATTGTATTTCATACACCTATTTTATTTCACTATCCTCTAGTGCATTTGCTCATGACCCTTTCATTTATCACAGCAATAGGTCTCACATTTACAAGTACGAAGGACTTAAAAAGAACAGATTTTTTTTTGTTCTCTTCAATATCTATTCTATTGATGCTGCCCTTGTGGGCTTTCCACTGCTGTACCTCACTCCCAATGCAAATGTCATCATCAGGTAAAAACAAACTTTAAGACTACCTAAAAGACTACCTAACAAAGTAGCTTTGTTTGCCTTTAGCAATTTAATATAGCTTCAGCATAAAAGTCTGCCCACATGTGGATGAAAAAGCTTCAATGCATCTGTATGCACTCCTGATCTGGCTTGGTCTCCTCTGGGCCCACTGGTTGAGCCGATTTAAAGGTTCCTGATCATCTTTTAAGTACATAGCCACAAAGTTCAGCCTGTGCCTTGTGATTAAATCTTAGCTCAAGAGCCAGAAAGCTGAAGTGGCAGCACTAAGTCTACAACCAAAGTACCTTGCGTAGTTCTTCTTCATGCAGTCAGCCTGCACAGAGGCTGAAGAAAGAGCTTAGAAAAATATACAGGTGAATTCCTCCCTGTAATTACAACCATGCTCTTTTTTTGTTCTGCGGGTGTCTGATATTTACTCAAAATAACAAATATGCATTCAGTACTAGGACTTATAGGTGTAAGCCAAACGGAGATTGAAATGTTGAAGCTTTTTTAACCCACAGATGTTACATTATCTCAGGAAAATAATGGAAGGTTTTGAGGTGGAAGGTTGAACTTTCCTGCCGTATCTGCTGTGCTATCAAATAGTCCGTCATGCTCCTGGTTCTTACTGTGACACGCCAACAAAACTCATTTTATATCACTTAGAAGAGTTCCATAACAGGATGTTATTCACTGCTAATGTATTTTGGTTCATATAAATGCCGAAAGAATCTATGAGAGGCCATAGCATATCACCCTGTTATTTTTAGTTCAAGTACATAATTTTCCTTATTCATTGCTACAGGGGCTCCACAGCCGATTCAGGCCTGTGATAGAGACTCAAATCAGGTTAGGAAAAGAGCATTACCATTACAGTCTGTACAAACTATCTACCAGAAAACTCAGATTCAATTTGGGGGATAAGTGAAGGCTGGAGATGCTTCACCTGCTCCTAATAATGTTGTGAGTGCTACACAGGCAGATATGTTAGATAAGGATTTCCTGGTTTAATGGTGAACATAAATAAAGAGGTTCAATGCTCTGATGATGCAAAATTACATAGTTTTGTTGAAATAATGGAGCTAGAGGGATCCAGCACAGTTTCTGGAGACCGTTTAAAGATACTGTTTTCATGAAACTTGGCCAGGCCCCTCAAATCAGTGGGGTGAGAAAGAGCTGGTGAATAATAAGAAGCCACCAGAGTTTCCATTTTGGGATTTTCTAAAAAGTCAAAGGTTGTCGGGTTTGTTCTACTTGCTCTTCATTTAATTCAACCATATAAATGACTAACTGTTAGCCTTGCACTTAGCGCATCTTGACATGGGCAGTTAATCTTTTTCTTGTTTTGTGACACTGATATATTAAATATTGTGGATTGGATTTTATTTATTGCTCTCACTTTCTGTAATCCAATCAAATGAGTCTTCCCAGCTCCTCTTAAAGCAAAGTAAATCTTCTTTTCTAAATCATTAGTAAGCAAATCCTCAGTGTTCATAGTCAGATCTAAGCTAGGAGGTATTTTATGTAACTGTAAGCTGATCACTGTCAACAGAAAAATTAGATGTTACAGCTATACAGTGAATTCACGAAATACGTTTAAGCATATCTCAATAGACAAGTATACATGGACATTCCATTTTCTGAAACAGAGAAAAGAAATCCTAACACAGAATCCTGCCACTCAGTCTATAAAACATATTCCAGATAAGTGGATGAAATGAGGTACTAGGAAGCTGCAATATATAATTAGGGATTGCAACATTTCTCTCCTTCTTGAAATTGTGACCTTTCTTATGAAAGTAGACTTTTTATTTCCTAATCAAGCTATGCTCTGCTTGACAAAATAAGGTGCAATGTATAATAAACAAGAATCCACAAATCTCCATCTGTGAAATGCAGCCCTTCAAATGAAGGAGTCTCTTAGACGGAAAAAATAAATAAACAAAAAAAGAGAGAAGGAAGGAAAAAAGAAATAGGGAGCCCAGCTACCTGCTGCCCCTGGGTATCTTGCTAAGTGTCCGTGAAGTTGAAGTGGGAACCCACTGCAGATGTTAGCGCTGCTGTCTCAGTGGTGGCCTTCCCTCCGTCGTCCAAGACTTCATTATTAACCAAGTGCTATTTCCACCTCATGAATAATATTCTTGTCATTGCAGCAAGGACAGGCCTAGGCTATATAGGAAAAAGTATGCCCGAGTCACCAGACATTTAAATTTCAGTGCCACTGAAAGAGAGCGAAGCAACGTACAAACAAAGAGATGATCTTGCACCGCAGCACGAGCTAAAGCGGCGGTAAGAAACCAGAGACGGCATCACTGTGGTAACAGCATCGTTCTGCTTAAGATATAAGCCTCAGGTATAATCAAGCGCAACAAGACAAGTGTGACGAGCGGCAGGACACAAAGCATTTCACCAGGAAAATGGGCATGATTTGATTAGTAGGAACTTTTGAGACATACGTGACTGTCGGTGGTTTGAGCTGTCTTGCATTAAAAGTCATTTAAAAACAGTTTTACTAAATAAAGATGGCTTTTGATTCCTAGTAAATACTTTATTTTTATTTCTTTTCCTAAAAGCATGGAGCAACACCCTTGCTTCTCCAGCATTTACTTCCATTTTCTTTTGATAAAGCTATGGGTAAGTAAAAAATCCCAGCATCATCAGGAGAAATCAGCTGTCTTTGCCATTCCCTTCCCACAAAAATCAACCCCTTTCCAGGCATTTGGATTCATTAACAGAGAAATGACTAATGTGACCACAAGGACACTTGGAGCCTCTCCTTAGATGTAGCTGCTCCTTAATTCCTCATTATTCCTGCCCTACTGAGGCCCCGCTGGTGGAGTCACTGGCCCAGCTCAATCCCTTGCAAAGAGCAGGGCTTCGGGAAAAGCCTCGGGTCGGCTCAGAAGGCGAAACGCTCCCTCTTTGCAGTGCTGCTTTTGATTGCACTAATTGCTAGTCTTAGAGAGCATAAAATTCGCCTGTTTGCCCGTTTCTAAGGAAGCAACACATCTGCAACTGACTTTCTTAGGGTTCTCGCTTCCTTGTTTTTCTGCCATTATTGGAGATCAATACCTTCACTGAATGCATGAGGACCTCTTTGAAGGGAAGATTTTTATGAATGGCTGCAGTAATATTTTTAACTCCAAATAAATTACTTGGAATTCCAATTTGTCCTGAATTCTCTCGAGCATCCCAAGGTCACATTCTCTCAGGCTTGAATAATTTCTTTGACTGAATCTGTCTGAAAAAGGAGAAGGCAGGGCACTAGGTCAGGTATGATCTCCAGGTTGCTCCTGTTTATTATGGCGGAGGGAATTCTTAACCTGGAGAAATAGGTTTTTGTGTTGTTGTTGCTGCTGATCTCATTTTCTCAGAATGTGCATGATAAGCAGCAAAGCAGATGAACTCTTAAGAAACAAAGATACTTTTTTAATGCAAATGTTTCTAGTAGCACAGAATAAGGATCAGGAAATATGGAAAATGTAGACTATATAAGCAGAATTGTTTTGACAAAAGAAATATTTAGCAAGTCTTTCCATAAGGCAGCTGCAACCCAGTGAAGTCAGCAAAACTGCAAAATGACAACATCCAGTGTTTATTGTTTATAATTAGTGATTTATCTCTCCACTTCAACTCCAGTGTCCATATTATACTGTGGAGGCACCCAACACAATTACTCTCATTTATTGATATTTTGAAATTTATTCTTTCCTAGATATTACCACTCAAAATGATTGTGTGCACATGCATATTTAAAGATGGCAATGGTAGGGGTAGAATATAGACAAATTAAAAATAATAGCCTTTCCATGAAAGCACAACTGACCTTCTCTGCAAAAAAGGAGTTTTTACTAGGTTGTCTTTTAAGGCAGTTGACGAGGAAGCTTCAGCAATGTCCTAGTGAAATCCGTAATGGAGCGCGCGACCCCCTGGGGTGAGGGCAGCTCTTGCTGAGCGAGAGGCTGGGTAGCTGGAGATCACAGACAACCAAGAGAGCTCTGGGTGCCTCTGTGCCCACTTTCAGCGAGCTTGAGGGCACCCACAGTGGCCCGGGGGTGTCCGTG
This sequence comes from Nothura maculosa, assembly GCA_032353885.1. Taxonomy (NCBI): domain Eukaryota; kingdom Metazoa; phylum Chordata; class Aves; order Tinamiformes; family Tinamidae; genus Nothura; species Nothura maculosa. The sequence goes on along the minus strand of JAUBOD010000901.1, from coordinate 1,870,171 downwards.
CGGTGCCACGCGGCGCCAGGCAGACAGATACACACGTGCAAGGCCTGCCCCACGAGAGGGGGGACACAAGGAGCACCATGGCGGGAGCAGGTCACCGCTTGCCCGTCAGCCTCAGTAAGAAGGGCGGCATCCAGCAGCAGCAAAATGGACCCACGGCAAGGAATGGAACGCAATCCCGCGAGCAGCTGGACTGTCGCTTCAGGGCAGCGTGGAGCCACGTCCCTCCCTGGCACGGCCGGAGGGCAGCCAGCGGCTCCAGCAGCTCTCAGCTTCAGAGCTTGCCCACTGCCACCCGCGTGACAAGCTCCACGAGAAACCACGGCCATGAGCGCCACAAGGGCCATGGCACCTGAGTGCGGCCACGCGGCCCCAACCGCCTCGGCCGCCCCCCGCACCGGCCCATGGCCTCCTGCCGCCGGCCGCGCCTCTGCTTCGGGATAATCACACGCCATAAATCGGGATCTCAAGATACAAAGAAAAACAGGGCAGCACTGTTAAAAGCACTCAGCGGTGATAAACTTCCCTGGTATTGAGGTCAATGGGATTTCTGACTACACGTCTTAACTGAGAACAGAATTAGGGCAGTGCAGAGTGTGTCTGAAGGCCAGGCCTGTGTGGCAGCCGGCAGGTGCGGCGCGTTCGCCTCCGTTAATGACAATTAAAGGCATCTCCCCCAGTGCGGTGCAGCCCCCTGGATGACACAGACGCTGCTGCTGTTATCTAAACCTCTAAGTGAATTGTGTATACAAATGCAGAGAGATGTCTGCAATGTTCTTGCTAGGCTAAAAGAACCACGTATTTGAAATTACAAAATGACTGAGTATATTTCTCTCAGAAATTCCACACTCGTTTAGGAAAAAAAATGCACCTGTGCCAAGAATGAAAATTAAAAATCCATCTTCCAGAAGAAAAGCCTGTTTGCAGCAGAGAGAATTACGAACTAATAAAACCTCATGAAGAAATGCTCCTAAATCCTCACCCCTCACAATATCGTCCTATCTAGAAAACCAAACGGGAATGCCACGCCAGAGTAATGCCTAGGAAATTAGAGAAATCCTCAGAAGAAAGCACAATTTATGAAAAGATTAGACACACAAGTGTGTGTTGAATATGCATGCACAATTGCATGCTTAATTTGCACACCCAATTATTGCCATTGTGCATAAAATTGAATAATTACCCATGAAAATAACTAATTATGGTTATTTACTTCCATAATTACTTGATTTGCACATACAATCATGGTAATTAGGCACACAAATTAGTCATCACACAATTGCATGCCTAATCTTATTAAAAATCAGAATCAATGTATTTGTTTTAAATTGTATTTGTCCGATTCTGTTGTACGATGATTTTTATTATAACTGATTTTGGAAGTGACACATATGAAGACCAAATTCCCGGCATACACGAACCCTTGCGCTGCTCCTCAGACTTTGTTGGAGCCTCCAGAAGCCAGCTTGGAGCTCGTAAAGCCAAGGTGACAGCACATGGAGGAAAAAAACAAATTTAGTGAAAATGTGAGAAGTGTAAGAATTGGGAGTCACTACAGAGTTTTCATGCGGCTTCCAAAAATCCAGGAAAACCATTACCTTATTTTTATAGGAAGAGCCAGTTGAGAGCAGAGATGTTAAATGCCCAAATCTGCATTGCTCTCTGTTATGCTCCCAGAAAAAAAGCCCAATTTCAGCTCCCAGATTTGCAATATCATTCGCAATCCTCAGTCTAAATGCCTTCCTTTTCCCTGTTCCCAGGTGCAGCAGGTGAAGATACCTTTATTAACTTCCCTATAAATCACATTTTGCTAGGAAACATAATAAAACCCTGGAGAATTAGTCAATAAAATACTGCCGGTTTTCTATCACTTAATAAATGACTGGGTATTGCACTTAGAACTTGGTGTGCTCTGTAATTAAAAAGAACAAATACGAAAAAAATACCAGGAACCTGATATGCTGAACTGCTTCATCTTTGTTATCAGTTTTCTTGAGTAAAATTTTCCAATAATTGGGCCAGATAGGCAGAAAGAAATAATACTATGCCAGCTTAAACCGAGTACATTACTAAATAGGAAGGAGGCATGAAGGATCTGTGAATCTCCCTATATAAATCACTGAAAGCCCTGAGTATAAGCATATAATTTTTTTTTTCTAGCAGTTTTGAGTTAACGCCAGATAGTTAATATTGGAAGAAATATAGGGGTTAAAACATTTTGTCCTGAATGTATTTTTTTTTTTGTTGTGGTTAATTATGTGCCTTAATTTAGTTCTTGCTTAATGCACTTTAGAATGAATTGTATTTCTTGTAATTGCTTTATTATTACTTGACATTAGACCTTACGTTGAGCAATCGAAATGGTATGGCAGGATGAACAAGGAGAGAAGAAGATCAAAACACAGTGAAGATGAGCTTGCATCTCCAAAGCAATCACACAGTACCCAAGTGCCAGAAATATTATAGAGCTAACATTACACTTTCTCTAGATTACATCCTATCAACGAAAAGTAAAAGAAAACCCTGAGTGAGCAGCTATTTGATTTCTGTTAGCTTGCAATAAAGTTTTGTTCTGAGGAATTGCACATTACATCTTCTGTCAGGACAATTCTTCTCTGCTATTTCGTAATGAGCTCTGCAGCGCTGGGGGCCGGGGCTGGGGACACTGCTGCAAGAGCTGGGTGTGCATGTGTGTGCACACGCATGCAAAGCCCTCCTGAGCCAATGACTTAAAGGCTCTAATAAACCACCCTAATGCTCACACCAAATCCCATAAAGTTTTTAGCGGATCTAGGTGTCAAAATATGCCAGCTAATATAGTGCCTGTGCAACACAGACCCATTAGGATTTTATCGGCAGTAAGGACCTTAAGACTCCCCTATCTTAAATCCCAAAGAATAGCAATTTAATAGAAATAACTCAGTAGTCCCAGAGTAAATGTTAACACCTCTTGCTAGTTTTACTCTTTGAACCGACTCTTTTTGTAAGTCCCAAGTAATCGATGGTTTATAAGGTAACTGCAAGCAGTGTGAAGTTTGGACACGTGGGAGGTGCTGGAACTCTGCATCTGTCCCCTCGTCGACGTGGGCTCCTGTGGCAGGCGGCCTGCAGGCCGGCCCTGCTGTCCCGGCGTGCAGATCGAGTGCTTGGCCGGCACAAAAACCTTATTTATGTGCACGCATGAGGCTAGTTTCAAAATATCTGTATGTTCCACACTGCTAGGGAGGTATTTGTTTAGTGGACGTAATATTTTCCATAATGATTTCTGATTACCAGAACACACTGTTCGACTGGCAATCAGCGCCCTCTGAAAGGGAGCCTGATGCCGGGCACTGCTAGAGCCCGATGGCAGCGCAGGGCTCCCGCGGCAGCGCGCTCCAACTGCCCCCGCAAAGCTGCTCCCCTTTCACTGCCATCTCGCTGGACTGGCCAGGGAAATGCCACAGGAGCTGCTCCTGTGCTGCATTCTTGAGTTTCACATACACGATTAGTCTCAAATAAGGTGACTAATGCAGGGGTGAGGGCTTTTTTTTTTTTTTTTTCCTAATAGCTCTAAAACTAATAGCGGTGCGTCAGAAAGTTGGTACCACTATTGCTGGGTTGGGGCAAAAGTTGGGGCACTTTTGCTTCGAGATCTGATTGCCGTTTCTTCAGAGGGTTTTGCCCATCCCTGTGGTGATGGCAAAGCACACAGCAAATGCCTCCATGCTTGCTGGTTTCCTACACAGGCAAAGCTGGCTGCATCTTCCTGCACACTGAGACACCCACGTAAATCCCTTCACACTGGGATGAGGCACTAACTCCTCTACTACTTTTTATACTACTCTTATACTAATTCTTAAAACAACTTTTCAAATTCCACCAAAAGGTAAGCCACAAAAGAACATAACACTGCCTGTTATTTTCGGCCAAAGAGCTTGCAGCACAGCCAGAGCTGGGGTGCCTAAGTCACCAGAGGCTGAGGTACCTCGATCCACCTCTAATTTTGATGGCAAACCCTGTTACTTGTGCGGAAAGCCAGAGCTGATTAATGATTCCCTGTGAATATCTTTCCATGGAAACTGAACTCTTTCAACCCCATCGTAACCTATTTGTGCACCTGCAGAAGTCTTTCTCATGCCAACACGACGTTATGGGTGGCCAGGGAGCTGTGCTCCAAAATCATTCCAATTAATAAAAAATCACATAAGGCTGCTACCTAAAATTACTGTTGGAAGTTATTGAGAGAAGGAAG
>JAUBOD010000901.1:1845802-1860834 GCA_032353885.1 Nothura maculosa | reverse complement strand
GAGCCTCCAGGATTCATTTTAACGAGACACACCAGCGTTGCACTGCGGACGTCTCGAGATGGGCAACACACACAAGCAGATTAATTATTATTTTGGAGGCAGGAAATACGTGGATTTTATAACACAGCTTGTAGAAAATAAATATTCTGTTAATCATGGCCAAAATCATATACCCTCAAAGGCACTATTAACCTATAAATATGTGCCACATACATTTAGTAAGCGTAGGAAATGAAAGAACTTGTGCTCTCACTCCTCTTTGGAATCAAAAGTCACTAGATTTTCTTTCTTTTCTTGTACCTAGCATTGGCCATTTGATTTTCTATTTTTGGCTTCTTTTTTTTTAATTTTTCTATTTTGGGGGATTAATCTACGTTTTTCTGAGCAAAGCAAGCTGTGTGATCTCCCATTAGTCCCGGAGAATTGATGTATCATCACCGGCTTCTCACAATGCCCCAACTCCTACCACACCAGAACAGTCGTTGACTTTCCCAAAGGTTTTATGGACCGCCACAGGCAGAGGCATCTCCTGCTGTCTTTGCAGGACTCGAGGATGACACGTGCAAGGTAAAGGCCCTCTCCAGCCTTGTGCAGGATTTCCAGCCCGCTCCTCCCACGGCTGAGGCTGCTGGGGCTCTCTGCTGCCTCCAACTTGGGACGCGAGGGGAGTTTTAACAAGGCACCAACGGGATTCACCACCTCACCAAGCACACTGGGTAACTACAGTGTAATTTCTGGTTGTAATTCAGAGAAGGGCTGCATTGTTTTACAAGATAAATGTATTAATCCCCATTCTTCTCTGGTGGGTATCTAGGAGATTAACTACATTGCTGAATGTGTGAATTTGTCTGTGACCAGACCCTGACGTGAATACAAACTAAATGAATGATTCCTCGAACTCTTTTGTCACAGAATAATCTCCAGACAGATGCCCATGATATCTGAACAGTCAGTCCAACAATGTATCATTTATTTGGAATTCACACTCCAAATAAAACTAACTTTATGACAGTTGCTTTTATCATGAATTCTTCTCCCTATTATAGCTGCATGTACATCCTAATCCTCATGGATTCCCAGCATTCCAAAGACTCAGTCCCTTCTCATTCCCAAATTACATTCTGCAGATTCTACATTTTCCTATGTGTAGATTAGTTGGTTACAAATGCTCAAGCCACTCATACCAATAGCTTGCAGTCAGATTGCTTATTATGTCACTTATATTTTGTACCCCAAGCCATCTATATTTTTGTACTATTTTTGTTATGGGTACCCTATGTGTTTTTTCATTTATGAACTAATTTGCCAAGCAAGAGGAAGAAGTGAACAACAAGAAGCAATGCCTATTTAAACAAAGTATTTTGGAAATGTTTGTTAAAGTTTGTGAAGCTTTTAGAACAAAAACCTCCCCACAATGCACTCTGTTGGCATTCACAACCCACAGCCCCTGGCTGGATCCCAGGGGCCTGGAGGGCATCACATGCAGAACAGACCTTCCCGGGAACTGGGACACTAATGCCTCCCAAGGGGGAGTATTCCCTCCCTCAACAGCAGGACTTGTCCAACTCTCCATACACACGTGGGTCTCACCGTGGCACTTCTGGAGAACCTCCAAGAAGGTCCACATGGTTCAAGAAGGCCCACGTGGAGCTGCCAAAGCAGGACCTCCGTGGGCCTGCACGACCAGCAATGGGCCTGGGGTTGGACTCCAGAGCGGAGGCTGCTCCTCATCATCGCAGCCCTGTCTGTGAGGCAGCACCTCCACAGCCAGCTAACTACCTTCACCACAGAGCATTTCAGCTAAGCAATATTAAAAGCTGCTCTGCTAGAGCAAGGGGAACTTTAACAATTGTTATTATTAATTTTGGAATAATTAAGTGAGAAGCTGTAAGGCTATCATTTTCTCAGCAGGACCACAGGATCTTTCAGCTCTGTAGAATGTTTTACAATGCCCATATGTTTGGCTGCAGCTGAGTCCGACTATAAAAGTATGACATCTTTTAATTACATTTTAATGAACACTGTAACTAATCCAATAGCTCATTTGTTAGTACCTTGTGGGAGAAAGAAAAGCTCAAGAATGATCTCAGAATTCCTGTTTTTTGGAAACTGTGGAGAGTTAAGGGACAACAGCTGTGCCCATTTCCGGACTACTAGAAGAAAAACTTGTCTAAGGGCTACAGTTTTGGGTTTGCTCTGCCCATGGCCACAAGGAGCATGTGAACCTGGCCACGTGGGCACGCGGCTCTCAGGCACTTTCCTCCATACCAGGTCTCTCAAGCTACAAAGCCACGACTAAGGACACATAAATGGCTTTGCCCAATGGCTTTGCTTAGTTTTGAATTGAGCTTTTCTTAAGTTAACTCCTGTTGAGACTTTTCACAATCCTTCCTTCATTTCAACATTGAAAAAATTGTTTTCAAGCCTTCAATGGACATAATTTTCCCCATCTTTGAGAACTGACATCTCTTATGCTCATCAATACACTGACTTTTATATCTCACCTGTCCTATAAACAAATGCAGTTATAATATTCATAATTACTGTGTATTTCTCTACAAAAAGGCAACTGTATCTAGCAGTTTTAGTTTGAGACTTGGAGAGCTCAAGGACAGTCTAGAATTGAGTACATCAAGAAGTGGGCTCAAAAAAAAAACCAAGGAGAAAAGCAGCATGCAATTTCAACTACAGGGAGAAAAAAAAATAGAAGAAAAAAAAAGGAAGGAAATCAAGCATTTGGTGGGCTTAGTTTGGCCCCTAGTGGATAGCAATTCTCATTGTCACATTGAATTGGTAGCCTCTGCTTAAGCAAAAAGCCAGGACAGAATAACCCTGGAGACAAAATTACCTCTCAGCTTCGGAGATGAAGCTTCCTTCAAGCCAGACCTGAGACGAATTTGCAGTCTACTGTCAGGACTGGAAACTAAATAACATTTGCCTCCTCAGCACCACTGCTGAGGACATTTAAAATCCACACGCAGAAAACGAATCCTCCCCTTTCCACCTAAGTTACAAAAGATGCCTACCAAAGGAAAGGCCATTTTTTCCTCTTCCTTCGCTAATTAAAAGACAGAGAAGATGCTGGAGGTGCCAAGCAAGCGGTTCCTCGCGCGCCCACGGCCGCCGTCGCTCGCCCCAACCACGACGAGGCAGTCGGCTGGCGATTATAGACTCCTATTGATTTCCAATTTTCACCAGGCATGTCCGAGTCCCCCGGGATCGAAGCATTTGGAGATTTTTATCAGTCTTGCAGCGAAGAAAGAACACAGTGATATAATTGGCACAGGATAGCAATAAGGCTTGCCTCTTCTGCTTTCAATTTAGTCCCTTACTGCAATTTCTTGACAGTAGATTTCTTAGTCTTGATGGCCTAAAATAATCTTCCCAGGGACCAGGCCAAACTTTATATAAAGGTGTACATATTTGGTCTTTTTAAACGCAATAACCACCCTCCACATTGGAGTGCTACCCCTGAGCAGACTCTACCACATAACAAACATTTTGTTTTTCACTAGTCTCGTTTTATATATTCCTATTTTGCTTCTAGGTTGCAATATCTAGTGCACTTCTAATCAAAGTATTTAACATCACTAAAATGTGCTCGTAACAACTATTTATTTGTAGTATTAAAATATGGCATAGATAGCCTCAGGTTGTTGACAAAATGTAATTTGCACAGACTACAGTAAAAACAAGATGATGCATTTATAATCCCTTCCTGCAAGGTGAAAAGGGAAAACATATCAGCAGTATTTCTGTTTAGAACAGTTCTTTTAACACAGAATTAACTCAAGTCCTCCTCCAGTGATTCTCCTCCATAATATCTGTGTTCAAACCCCAAATTTTAAAATGCTAATGCAGACGAGCAAACCTGAAGTGTGCTGAAACAGTGAGGAGCGATGCAATTAGGCAGAGTTCTGGTGAAATCAAGCCAGGTACACTTCTATTTCCATGTGGGAAGTGGCCTGATGTTCAGTGCCAATTTGGGCACTGCGTACAAGCAAGAGGGCCTGGCAGAACAAAGCTTGTTTTGTCTGACTGAAGCAACGGGGGCTTTTAGTGTCTCTGCAGAACAACTCTACCTACAGTGTGACGGCTGATCAAAAAGCAAGACCTTGATTTCATCAAACACAATCAAACACTTATTAGACTCAGGTGGAATATTTAGAGGTTGAGCAACTAAGACACATGTTGGAGGGGTAATCCATGCAAAAATATGAATGCATCTGTAACATCCCTTGTTGTTGAATTAGATGATATCTGAGCTGAGTACAACCTATAGAGACTATGTCCAGACCATGTAACGCGCTACTTTTCCTATAGAGCAACTCTGTCTGGATAGGCCCACAGGATCCATGTTGTTTGTCAGATCCGGACAGAATAGAGATGTCCTTAGGGCTTGGAGACTTGTCCGGCACAAACATTTTCCTCAATGGACATGGAGACACTTAAACATCAGGTGCTGATTCCTGGGAACAGCTGACTGAAAGCTTCAAGATGGTGTTTAAATGCTTGGAAAAAGTTACCACATTATGAGCATTGCTACAGCTAAAATGGATCTGAACTGTCCTAATGCATCTGTGTTAATAAGACCTGTCATAACCATGATCAAAAGATGCATGCAAACAAGGTCTTTAAGCCAAAGTAAAGATAACAGTAGTATGGATGATGTAGACAAGCATTTCAGGCATACAAACCTTTCTTCATAAAAGAGACATTGCAAAAAAATCTTGCAATCTTTCTTTTTTTAAACACACACACACACACACACACACACACACGCTTCCTTACAAGCCTCATCTAGCTGCAAAGTGTCAGAGCGCATCCAAAAATCCAGGTCCAAGGCTCTCGCACCACAGGATGACAGAACGAAGAAAAGAACAAAAGAGTAGATGAGCTCCTTCAGAATAACCAGAGCTCCTGAGACCAAAGAGGTGACAGCTGGAAGAGGAATGCATGCCTTGATGTGCTGTGTTTGGGTTGGGGCTGAGGGAATGCAGTGATTTTAAAATTTAGTTATAGTTTAAGAACAATTACAGGCACAGAAAACTAGCTACAGGACCTTGAAAGATAATAATGCTGGGGACAATCTGCTATAGCTTAACACAATAATATCAGTACTGAGACATACATATATGAGAGAACTTCAAAACTGCCTCAGCAAGAACCTACATGGAAATGAATCTTCTCCCACTGAAAATTACCATGGTCAAGGCTTATAGAAATAGGACTTATTTGGGAGAAAGAAGCAAGGGCCAGGATTTAAATGTTAGTTTTGGAGATTTGAACTGGAAAGCAAATTGCCAAAATACGTCTAAGAGCAGGAGGCTGGGGTGTTTTTTTTTTTTACTATTATTTTGTAAAGACTTACAAAGAATTTTATCCCCAAAATGCTAACAGCAGAAGTAATGACATTGGCTAATATCAGAGATCCCGGACCCATACTCAACTTGGTCCTTAGGAAAAATCCTCTGATTCAGGAACAATACTAATTACACTTAGCAATAAGAGTAATAAAGCATGAAAATTTGAGGAACGTGTGTATTTTGTGCGAGGGAAAAGGACTAACTCCCTCACTCAAAGCAATAGCAAAAGGTTATAGAGAAATACAAGCTCCAAATGACTGCAGCATGCAGCTGCACCGGACGGCCAAGGAGGACAGTTACTGGAAAAATCACTTTGTGCTCATTTATGTTCAAAGTGGTTGGTCTGGTGTAAAAGCTATGCCAGGTTCAACCAATTGATGAATTTGCAATTTTGAAAATATCTCATTTAAATGATCGTTTTGAAGACCTCTGAAAGCCATTTTCTTGAAGCTTGCATCTGAAAGCTCATCCAAATCAGAAAAACATGCTCAAAGGCAAGTTCCAAAATAGATCAAAAAATATTAAATTATCAGAAGTAAGCATAACAAAGCTTTCTTACTAGAAAGAGAAGCCATGAAATATCACAGAAACCACCATGTCTCTAACCATGGTACAGTGATTAAAAAAGCCCTAAGGATTACGTTAAAGAACAAGATCGGATAGTTAAGTATTCAACATACACTCAAAATATAAGCAAAAACATCACAGGTTTACCATCTTCATAGGAAAAAAGCATCAGTGCGCATCACTAGCAACCTTACCATCATGCTCCCTCACAAAACTGCAAAAACTCAAAAATAAAAACAGCAACAACCAGCACATACAACCACCAACCGTCACTGATAAATCAAAGATCCTGAGAATAATGATGCAATTAGAGAAACAAAGAACTATTCCTTAATAAAAACAAAATATCTTGGAAGATTAAAAATAAAGGCCATTTAGATTCTCTTTGATACAGCAAAGAATGAGGAAAGTAGGAAAGAGCCTAATAATCCCTTGATTTCATCAAAAGACTGTTGTCTATGGAAATGCAGTTACTGGACACACATACTACCTCAGGTCAGGCAGTAAACTAACCCTGAGTTCATAATGCTTCAAAAATGAGTAGCATATCACCGCTATTTATGACCAAAAGTCCTAAAAGAAAATGCAGACACTAAATAGCTCAACATCATGCAAGAGAATCTGCATTAACAATGACCACAAAAGAGCAGCAAAACCAGCATCTCTTATGTCAAATTCATAGGAAAAATTACTGTGCTGAAGTGGAGGGGGATGCTCAAGGTGCTGGTAGCGCAAATGTGTCTCATAATGTGCTGGCTCTGCTTGGCCCCACAGCCTCAGGATCATCTCTTCCTCGGAGAACAAACCAAAATACCTCAGCAGTTGCACAGAAAAACAATATTATGACATGGGTGCTACATGGCCACGATGTTATAAAACCTTAACTGCTCCTCAGTAGTAGGGAAGCTCATGGCATTTTGTTGTTATATATATGAAAAAATCATTCTGTATATGTTTAAGTGACTTTCAAAACTCAGTGAAATAAACATTTGCTCTTGATTTTGCTTGCCTGTGACAACTTTCTAATAAGGAGCGTTAGCAGAGGCATTTTAATAGATGAAAAATCTATGAGGTTGGATTGAAACCTTTACAAAGCACAAAGACAATCTGTATGAGAGTTTCATCATCCTGAAAAATAATAGAACCCAAGATATGGAAAAAAACAATAGATCGGTTATTTCCCCCTCTCTACTTTACCAACGTTTTGCCATAAATGTTTCAATTTGATGTTTCAAATCTCCCTCATGCGAGGATGACTCCCATGAAATTAGCTCCTCTCCGTTCACCGCCACCTAACATCGCCGTGACAACTGCGGTAATTGCTTTCACGGGGTAAGCAACGCTCAGAGAGCATGAATATTCCTTTGTGAAACTCCGCAATTAGAGCTAAGGCAGAGGCTTGCGCTAGGCGCGCGCCAGCCCTCACAGCAGGGCCGCTCGGGAGCTGCTTCCAGGCGGCTCCGGCCCGGCAGCGTCTCAGCCGCATGGGAAGCGCTCCCTTTCTCCGTGTTTGCAGGCAGAAAACTCTCCTCTCACGCTCACAAACCCAGCAGCTGGGGAAGCTCGGGGCAGACGGGGAAGGCTGACTGGGATGGCTAGAGGCAAATGCCAGGGCGCGGTGCCGCGGGAGCGGCGGCGTGACGCACAGCGCGCGCAACAGGCGCCTCGCGCATCAATCACGCTCCCCACACATAAAATAATGGCTCGTATCGCTGCAGCACAGAAGACTCCTGGAAATTAGAAATGCTCCAATACCTCCAAGCAAAACGAGCCTGCTGCCGCCCCTGATTGCCCCTGCAATACCGCAATGCCCAGATCATCTCAAAATTAAATATACCTTGATATTTGAGCTGCTCAGGCTCCAGAGCCTCAGCCTCTGGCACTTCATAATGCTCAGGTAATAAACGAACAATCTTATTTTATCAAAAAATAAAGAAAAAGGGGGGAAAAAAAAGGGAAAAAAAAGAATGTCGAGGAAACAGCGGCTGCAAAATGGAAGCCACCGTTTCAGACACCAGGTCTCATTAATCTTACTGATGAATAGGATCTTTATAAAAGGAGACTCAGCAGTTGAGAGAATTGAAAGGAAATAGTATGGAAAGTGAAGCAGCAGTTTCTTGTACCAGTTCTTATGTGTTTTAAATTAAGTAGCTTTTGTGGAGGCTTGAGTCAAAAAAAAAAAAAAAAAAAAAAAAGCGAGTAATTCCTGCTTTGCAGGGGGAATGCATGTGGAAGACACGGATGCTCCTTTTACTGCAAGCCCTTCCTGGCAAAGGGATTAGATCAAGAATACAGCCAAAAAAGGAATGGAAATGCACTGTTCAGCGATTAGTTTATGACATTCTACCCTATATATAGTGTCTATTTGGCAAACTCTCCTGCAGTTCTGTATTTTTCATTGCAAGTGGCTTATATCAGTACTGACATCTTGCAGATGTTAGTAGCTTTGATTTTTTTCCCCCATGTTGCAAATGAGTTGGCATGGAAACAACTCTTTTCTGGCAACATGACATATGATTCAAGGCAAAATGCATTTAACACAGATGAATAGTTCAGGAATATGCCTGTAACAAAAAGTCATCTTGAAAGCTGCTTTGCATTTGTTGGTGTTTATGACAACTTTTTCAAGACAGTCTTTTTTAAAAAAAAACAAAAAACCATCAAGTGTGTTTAAGACTAGGGATCCATGATGAATTTTTCACTGCCTTGACACTATGTGCTTTACTTCATCCTCAATATATTTGCTTTAATAATGAGGGAGATGTTATGGCAAGAAAAAAGCAGAAAGGAGCAGACAAAAAAAGAAGGATTTTTTCCTTGTTGTTTTAGACAATCGTTGTTAGGTTTTGGAATAGGTACCTTGTCCTTGAATTAACTCCCCACATCCCAGAGCAACCCGGGCGGACGCGGCTTCGGACAGGGGCTCAGGGCGCCTGTGAGAGGGCGACGCTCCCGGCAGCGTCGGCCGGTGGACCCTCCCAGCCGCGGCACCCCCGGGCTGGGCCGGGTATCGGCCCTGCAATCCCTTCCTCCGCCGCACAGAATGTCCTACTGCTCCTGCTCCTCCTCGGTGCTTCCTCAGCGCAGCCGGAGCAGCTCGGAGCACGGAGCAAGCGCCCTCCCTCTCGCATCACTCTTGGCTCCAAACCACTCGTGAGGATTGGGAAGAACCGAAAGGCCATTTCCACCTTCCTGGGTGTTTTGGACAGAGCCGAGGGAGCTCTTGGTCCTTGCAGCGATTGATGCTAAAGCCCAGCTGTGAGGATGGAGCCAGGGAGGCAGCCCCTGGCACCCCTGCAGCAGGCACTCGCGCTCCGGACTTTGCCTTCCCAGGGAGCTTGAGGGAGAGCAGGAACACATTCCTGCAAGACTCCATCACAGCCTGGAGCCAGGCCACATCTGCACAAGTACAGCAAGTGCTGCCCACACTACCAAGTGTTTACAGCGTGCACTGGTAACCACTTGTTGCTACCAGCTCTGTATTAAAAATCCAATTTGCACACCAAAAAAGAAAATATTAGCTTGAGATCCTAGCGTCCTTCCCAGCCATTTCTGCAGCTTCCTGTTAGAGGAATGTGGAGGTTACCCTATAGCACGGACATGCAGCAGGTGGATTTCCCCCCTGCACCAAGGCAGCCTCTGGATTGCAGGGAGCTGCAAGGAGCAGCGCAGGCAGACCAGGGCTGGCGTGGGACGCCAGGCTCTTCAGCACTTGTCTCAACCTGGTCCAAACTTCAAGCCTTTTGAAATATTGTTATTACCGAAGGAGCCTGGCAAGAACTCACCTCAGTGATTTAGAGGAGTCTGAATTCAATAAAATTAGCATTTAAATGAACCCAATTAAGAAATGTTGTAAATTGTGAGCATGCAAGAACCAAGCAGGGCGGCTCGTGCGTGAGCGCGCCGGGTGCTACCGCGAGCCAGGGCATCCCCGGCGCACACAGCGAGCGGGGCCGGCTCTGCGCACTGCCACTGCCTCGCGCACAGCAAAGGCTCCATCTGCTCACTTACCAAAAATAAAAAGAGAAATTAGTTGGCAAGTATGATCTATGAAGATATATATACGGAGCAGGCAGCCATTAGGATCTCACTGGCCACTTCTGAGTAGTCACATTATTTTGCAAAGGGTATGTACTAAGCTCAAGCACCTGCCATGCCACACGAGTGTGCAAAGCATCTTGTATGCACTTGGCTTCCCTAGGGCAGAACTAGCCAACTGCAAGAATAAAAAATCCCAAAAGACAACATTTATTTTACTAGTATTTGGATGCAATTTTTCCATAATGAACGCATCTGGGGTTTCTGGATGATAAACTGTCGATTAGAGAAAGCTCAAGTGTTTCCTTTCTCCTTTCTTCTACCTGTTTTGATTATGCTGCCATTAACAATGTTGCTGCTACTCTCTGAATTTTAGCATTGTTTCTGCCACGAGCTATGGAGTATGGAAAAAATGTGTTAGAGTGAGCTTATAATCACAAGTATTTTAATTTATTTAATAAATGACCTAATTGCTTCCCTGAGATCTATTTTTCTTCTTTCTCTTGACCCTATTGAGAGTTAATCAGTTTCTTGGTGCTAATTAGATGTCAGCATTAGTAGCCTTCTAATACATAAGAGATAATGACACCATCGTGCAAGACACACTGTCCAACACATGACCCTGTTTCCTTAAATTATACCCTAAGGATTCATAGGGAAGCCGAGATGCTTCATAGTTTTGCAGCAGCAGTTCCTTCTTCTGCACGTAGCTCGTGCTGCAGATTTGACAGGAAGTGGAGAATGAGCCACAAATACACTCTTGCTCTGCAGAGTTTTAATAGGAATTAAGCAAGGTGCTGTGTTCTTGTCCCTCTTTGCAAATCAAGTACGCAGTGGTTCTTTGGCATGAGAACAGTGACACGAAGAGGGCTTAAATAACAAATGACTATTTCAATTTTATAGACTAACAAACCGCTGGCAGGAAATTAAAACCCGCATCCTTCTCCTGTAACCCCACCTGTGCATTGCAGCAGGCACACAGAGCAAGGATAGCTGTTTGCACAAGCACTGCTCGTGTCTGCAGCACTGCAGATTTCAGTGCAGAAAAGTCAGGTTTTTGCAGGGATTCTGGGCAAGACTATTTGCTAGAGAGGATAAAAAAGATCCTTCTCTGCCTCCCTAACCCACGTCCTGCCCTGCTCTTTCCATGAGCCCCTTTTCCAGCTGCACAACAGCTCTGCAGAGCTGGAGCTCACACAGCTTTTTGCCAGGAACAAATCCAGTCCAAGCTAAGGACGAAACTCCACACAACAGCTTGGTTTGCTGGGAAAGAGCAGGGCTGTGGTGGATGCAGGTCATGGACAAAGGAAGCCTCAAGGCCATCCCTGCTGTGAGAGTCCCCCTGCAGCCACTGCTCCTTGGCCCCTTTCCTCATCCCTGGGCTCCTTGCTCATCCAAGGAGGCGCTGGCGCTTCCCACAAGTGGGCTTGGATCTGAGCAGCAGGATCTTCATGGCCAAGAGCTACGAGGCTTCCTCAGTGCGAGGACAACCTCCCTGCTCTCCCACCTCCAACCCTCAGGCAGCTGTAAGAAAGAGAGTGGCCTTAGATCCAGCCTTTGGTATAGGAGGAAAAATCACCTCATCTTCACCAGAAAGGATTTAGCAGTGGACTAGTACTTCAGAACTTTCTGATGCAAAGGCAGTGGATGTGCCAGCAAAAATACCTGCGAGGACAGAAACACTGACCAGGGCTAGAATTCTGAAATATAATTTCAAGATTAGCAAAAGCTCTAACTGTCAACAATAAATAATAAAAGAAAATACCAAGCACCTGACAACTTCATGATGGCAAAATTCTCCAGAGCTGACCTTAAACATAAATACAGGGAAACCAGGAATTGTGAGGGAAGTAAAGAGGAAATTGCAGCCCTTTCAGGGCTGCTCGCTCAAAACACCGTGACCAGTTCTACACCTGAAAGTCACTAAATGCATTTTCCGTTTGGTATTTTTAAGTGCTGTTATGCCTGAGAGGTGTTAATGGCTCATCCATTAGCTGTGACCCAGACTTCACAACTTCACCCTAGCTTCATTAGAGCAATTGTGTGGGTTAATGCACTCTACTTTCATCCAGCAGTTAAACCTCTGAGGTTCAGGGGTATCAAAGTGGTATCAAAGCCACGGCACAGGGCACGGACCTCCTTTGAAGGCCTTTGTCCCGAGAAAGGATCTCTGAACTCCAGTCAGTTCCTGGGGGAAGGCTGGAGCAAGAGGGAAAGCGTGTTTGGAGGCACAGAGTAAGAAAAACTCCAACCAGACGCCGCACCTAGGCAGAGGGCAACGATACCTCACCCAAGGCTGCTGGAAAGTCTTTGGAAATGTTTGATTTGAACATGTTTCATAAGCAAGTGACAAGAAAGGCCACCACACTTCCCCAGGGAAGGAGAAGGCACAATGGGAATCTGAATTTGTGGGCTAAGATAACTGTAACCCCCAGGCGCTGTGCAGCAGGCAGCTTCAGAAATGCAAAGTTAACATGGAGTAGGGCAGGAGGCAGCTCATGGATCCATCATGGATATTTGTGTATGGAACGATCTGCGAGAGCTGCTTTGTGATCACAGCTGGACACTCACAAGGCTGGATGCCAAGCGGGTCTGCCCTGCCAGCGACCTCCCAGAAGTGGAGGGAAGGGCAGCAAAGAATCAGGCTGCCTGGCCCAGCGGCGGGCAGCCAGGGAGCCCAAACACCTCAGAAAAGCCCCTGTGCAGCACTGCAAGAGGGAAGTATCATTCTCAGTTACAGAAACAGGTTGCAGCAGCTGCATTAGTCATGCTTAGTAAAGCCAGAGCATCAGGTCCAGCCCTACACGAGTTTTTAATGCAAGGTAATAGAGAAGAATGGGAAGCAATCAGTCCTTCGGGACAGACTTGGATCCCCAGACTTGCCCTAAGGGTGGGCAGGCACAGTCGTCTATTTCATAGAGGCCCAAAGGCCCCCAGGGGGATGGAAGAGCATTCTTTTTTTTTTAAACCTGGATATACATTTTCATAAGGTCTCCCTGTAGCACAATTAGGGAGGGAGGACCCAGTCTAGCACTGTGTTTAAGCACATGAAGTTTGTAACTGCCGT
Organism: Nothura maculosa; assembly: GCA_032353885.1. Classification (NCBI taxonomy): domain Eukaryota; kingdom Metazoa; phylum Chordata; class Aves; order Tinamiformes; family Tinamidae; genus Nothura; species Nothura maculosa. Next base: position 1,847,796 of record JAUBOD010000901.1, on the reverse strand, counting down.
GGAAACCTCCTTGGTGTGGGCAGCGCGTGGCTCGATGCAGCAGCACCCTGAGCTCCGGGCTGCGGTCAGGACAAGCGCAGCTCTGCCACGAGTGACCCTCTGTGCACTTATACTGCATTGAAACGACAAGAAACCTGAAACAAGGGAAGGGCGCCCAGCCCCGCGCCGACCGAGCGCCGCGCGGCGCAGGCCAAGCAGCAGCCGCACCGGAGCGTCCGCAGAGTCCAGTAATAGGAACTCGCTAATGAACCAGCACTCGTGTTTATTTACCGAGCGGGGAGAAGTCAGGCGGTGCGGAGCCTGACCTTTCCAGTCATATTTCTAGGCAGCAGAGCCACGGCTATCAGCTGCTACCGGCGTGCGCGGGGTTGGCGCTCGGAGGCTCCCTCCTCACTTTGTTGCTGCAGCCTCTCGTCTGCTCCTGACATTACACAGCGCTCATCAGCATCGGTGTGGGCAGCCCCACAGCAGCCGCTGCCGCCCCGGCTCCGCGAAGCCGCTCTCTCTTTGCCTTAAAGACTGTCAATCATCTTCCACACTCAGCATTCAGACTTGCTCATCAGTTAGTAACAACACTTCCAGCGACACCAAACGTGATTTTGGAATAAACACTGGACTGAGATCACTGAAAGTGACTGACAGCTGATAAGTCACATTCTAGAAGCTAGTAAGGGAAGAAAAAAAATAATATAGGAAGCCTTCTCTGCTTCTAATATTTGACTGTCATTCAAAACAGCTTCTACCTGAGAGGGGAGGAAGAAAAACCAAAAACATAAAAAAAAAAAAACAACACTTGGATCTGCAACATGTTAAGCCTCACAGGTAGCTTTTTGAAAGGTCCCTTTGAGGTCCTGCTGTCCCCTCTCTGCCAGGAGCCACCACGGTGCAGAGCAAGGGAGGTCTTGGGAGCTCTTAAGCCGCCCTCCTTCCCCAGTTACAAGGCCCCTGAGCGCCCAGCCAGGCTTCTCCCTCCTCGCCAGCCGGCACTGGCTGCTCTCGACCTGCCCACCCTTACAGGCCCTATGGGCCATTCCTGAGGCCGGCCGCGCTTGCCTGGCTGCCAGGTGAAGGGGCTGTCCCCCTCGCAGGAGAGGCGAGCGGAACGGATCAATGGGGATGCATGGAAGGAGAAGCTAGAGAAGGGGAGAATTGTGGCAATCCATTATTTCCAGGGAAATAAAATCTGCTTCTGTGGAAAAGGTGCCTGTTCCTCCACCCATCCATTGGGTGATCGGTGCTGCCGTGCGAGCTCGCCTGCCACTGCCCCCCTGCCAGGTTTTCCAGCCTCTCCCCACAGAGCAGCAGGGAATCCATGTCCCCCGCTTTCTCCTCCACCACCACCCTTCAACATTAAAACATTACTTGGCTGCACCAGCACCAGGTGCCCCCAGGATCTAAGGTATCACAGTGACATCAGGCCTCTAGGGAAAGAGAGGAAGATTTAACCATATGAACCACATCTTCAGTGTTTCTTTTCCCTTTCTTTTAATACTGAGCTTGATAATTAGCTGATCAGCACTTTTAAGTAAATCACTTAATTAAAAAAAAAAAAAATCACACACACCAAAAAGACACACAAAACCCCAGATGTTTTGCTTGTACTGCACTAAGGTGCGGTCCCCTTTCAAAAGAGAGGGGTCAAGGAAAGCTCCAGACATCATTTCACACACCATACTCCACACACACACACCTCATCCTTCCTTCCTTTGCAAAGGCTGCCCAGGACTTCACTTACTGGTGCGGCACCAGCTTCATCAGAGCTGCTCAGACCTGCACTGGCTCCATGTATGTTCTTCCCAAGAGTGAGTAACATCTCAAAATGCAGAGCCAAGGCCTATCACAAGCTCACAGGCTAGTTTACAGTTCATGTTTTCACAGGAAAGAAAGAAAAGTCTTCATCCACACCAATTTTTGTGCTTCAACAGAAGCATTCTGAGGAGGAAAAATGCCCTTTTCCATAAAACTTTCATCTGTCAAAGGCTGTTCTGCCTTTG
>JAUBOD010000901.1:1827024-1839813 GCA_032353885.1 Nothura maculosa | reverse complement strand
CTGCAGGAACAGCCTGCGCGTCTCCAGAACGGCAGATACTCGTGTTTGACTTGGGGGACTCGCTGCATGCACACACCCACTCTGCGGCTGCCGGGACTGTTCCCGTGCCAGGGGCTCAGCGGGCCCGGAGGAACCAGGCACCAGCCCGGCCCTCATGCACCTCTGTCCTGTCTGGATCAGGGAGATGCGTGACCGAGGCCCAGCCTGCCTGGCCTGCCCTGCCTGCCCGGCCTTCCGTACACTCCCGGGCACTCCCATGCACTCCCGAGGCTCCATGGAAGCACCGGGGGAGCCGGGCCCTGAAGGCAGAGGCAGAGAGCCCGGCCGCGCTCCCGCAGCGCCGAGGCTGCAGCTCTCTCTGCAGGCTGCCCTCGCAGCAGCTGCAGCCGGAGCGGCACAACGGAAAATCCATCGGAAGGGCTCCCCAGCCCCATGGTTTTAACCTGGCCAGGATAAACACCGCATTATCATCAATGCCTGGTCGTGCCCAGGGGACAGGCATTCCCTCGCAATGGGAATACCAGGAATATCGGCAGCACAGATGGGATTCAGGAGGACGAAAATTTTCTCTCCTCTCTTATCACTCCATTATTTATAAAGTTCTCTTTGAATCTTGTACATACTTTTTTTTTTTCATTTCCCTTCAGAGTTTGTCTTTCTCTTTGGCAAACATTGATTTTTTTTCATGTTTTTTTTCCAGTGAACCTTGAAATTAAAATGTCTTTTTTTGTTTAATTTCTTTTTGTACGCCAGACTCATTGTCAGCACAGCAAGAGCAAGGTGCTTTGTTAGATTACTGCAGCTTCAAAGCTACTGAAGGGAAGAGTTGACCACATTTTTTCTGTATGTGCGCTGCTCCTTTTTAAGTTGCAGCTATTCCTCTGCAAAACAGAAACAAGCCCAAGCTCCCAGAAGCATTTTCATTTTTTAACATTTAAATCATTTCCTACCAAATTATATCCATTTTAGGAATGGTGGAGTTCTTTGTCCTTTTAGTGGACAAAACATATATATAGAAACTGCTGTATACAGGAAAATAAGCAAGGTCTGCACACAGAGGGAATAGCTTTTATTATACCAACTGATACAGCTGGGAAAAAAATGGATAAGCTTTCACACGCACAAGCAGAAAGTGCTTCTGGTTTTTCAACTATATCAATTGTTCTAATAAAAAATATTAGCTCCTTCTGCAAACCTTGCCTGCCTGCGACCACCTTTCTGCCATGGCTGCTACAGCAACACTATTTCTAGCATAAAAATAATTTATTTGTATAGCAAAGAAAATATAAAAGTTATTTCCAAGTGTTTTTCTTCAGAACTTCTGTCTGCTCCCTTTCCTATAGCAGAGGTTTTTTTAAAGTGGAGTATTTTTAGGAGAGAATAATTTTTATGATAATTACTTTGTCATTGTCATTTTATCTGCTCTAGCAGAATTCTGTTACTCAGTCCTGACTAAAAACGCTTTTATTCTTTTGCTAAGTAGCCAGGGCACTGCAGGTTATGAAATTAAAGCTTAAATTATAGTAGGGTAAAGTGGCTGGGCCCAGAAACACAGATACATTTGTACCCTTGGCGAGCCTGATGTGCCATCGCAGAGTTAGGAAATTCTGCCATCTTCAAAACACTCAGCTAAAATGAAATCCTCCATAAATTAAAAGGTTTGCTTAAGCTTTGAGACCTAGGGTTATACATTATGCTAAGCGAGTATAACCATCTGTGTTCAAAGGCTAAAGAGCAGGTACTAAGTGTTTAAAGCAGCAAGAGTCGTGTGGGTTTTTTCTTTGGAAAAAAAAAGCCTTTAAAAATGGATTGTTCTAGGCTATAATAAACTATGAATTGTAAAAGGTTAATTGACAAAATGATACTTGTCTAACACCATCTCTGTAGTAGCAATCATTGCTGAATCCATAATTCAGGGGTCCTGCTATATTGACAACTGCATTTCCTCAAAAAGACTCCGGTTATTTCCCCAGTCTGTTTAACCCCTGGTAATTAATTATGGATTTACAAGGGCCGGTGGCGGCGCAGGGTGTCCATAACCGTGTGCTCCTGTTGGGAATGCTGCTGTGCCGAGTGGGCAGCACTTGGGGTCAGATCCCCTTCTCGTGGAGCCTCTGACCTGCCAATCTGATCTATTCTCCCCCAAACTGTATTTCTTTTTCAATGAGATTCAGTATGTTAGCACTGAACAAATGAGTAGGATTTTAAGAAGAGTAATAAACATTCAGTCAAACCTCCTCCATGTATCACGTTTCCAGAGTGCCAAAGATAACCTTAGCACAATTTAAAAGATTCCCATTAAATTCTTTTCTAAACACATTATGCCAAATGAGAGGTTTTGCTTGTTTGTTTGCTTTCACAAAAAGCAACGCTTTCCCAACAGGATGACAAATAGAGTCACTGGTATTGCTATTTTGCAGAAAGGCTTTGCCAAGCACTGGCTACGTCAGCTCCTTTTGTGACTGTAATGAAGTGAAGCCAATCTAGGCATGTTACAGTTTGAACCAAAAAAACAGCAAAGACTTAATAAGAAGGGGCTATCATGAAGACTCCTTAATTATAATTCATTACTTTTTTTCCTCAAACAAAATACACAACAGCACAAACTTATCAGCTATAACAAAGCATGCTTAAGAAACAAACCCTGTCAAAATAAATGAATTAGGAGCATTCATCCCTCTCGGGAGGGCGATGATGAATCCGGCGGCGCGCGAGGCCGGTTGCTGCGGGTGCCCGCGCTGCTCCGCGCCTCGCTCCCACTTTGCTGCTCATGCTGCATTCCCAGGCACGGGCGCAAATCCATAACTGCGCTTGGACTCACTCTCATCCTGCCAAACGTGGGGCATTTTCTCTGTTACGGCTGCCCCAAACCCACCTGTAACTGGTGACAGTGCAGCCACCTTGATGTTCCTCTCAAGCATGAGAGCGGCTAGGAGGCTCCCTCGAGGGTATGTTTTGCTTTTGTGTGAGGACAGGAGCACCAAACACTTCTTCCCAGCACGGGCTGGCTCACTGAGTGTTTACTCAGAGGTAACACAACAATCTCAAGCACAGATGATGCTGATGGGTCTCATCTAAATCAAGTGCTAGGCGAACCTGCTCAGATTTCTGCACCCTCATAATGCTGTGGCTTGTGCTCCCCAAAATCCAGCTCATAACCAGCTTCATGACTTACACCAGCTCTGTCACTTCTCCGCAGTCCATCGCACACTGCAACGGGCCACACGCATCCGTCGCTCTGCGGCCACCTCCCTCGCTGCAGCAGCCAGCTGAGGAAGCACAAAAGGGGATCACACTCGTCATGGTCATTCACTCATGAGCAGCACCAAAACCCAAGCCCCAAACTCATCGTTCAAGTGAGAGTGTGGAGCAGACAGGAGCATTTGTGCGCAGACAGCGGCGTGCTGCCCAGGACCAGTCTCCTCTGGAGATCCCATCTGCCCTTGGAAGAGCTGTCCAGAAGTGCCACAAGTCATTCCAGCACTGAAGCAGCCCAATCTGCGGCAACAACTCCTACTGGATATCTTTCTAAAACTGCCATTTTTTTTTAACAAAGTTTGTAGTAATTATCAGTTAATAATGCAAATGGCATTTCTTAAAATTAGGACAGGCTATACCTGTTGAGTGGTGATTCACAGCTCTAATCGGAGAAGAGCTTCAAGAGCGAAAAAATAGGCCGTGCTGACCCACATAAACAAATGCAGTCAGCTACAACAAGCTGCTGTGGCCTGTTCAAAATGACACTGTGGATGTGCGGCACATACAGAATCACCGAGTGCTCAGTTAGGCAACTCAAGGTCCATTTCCCAGTAACACAGATAAAAATACCCCAGTGCAATTAGCAAGTGCTTTTATTTGGTGGAAGAAAGAAGCACATGTTACTAGCCTGGGTCCTATGGCAACATTAAGCTCAGCCTAGGTGAACGCTCAGACCTGTCTGAAACTGCAACTCACAGGGATAGTGTCTCCTATGCATTGATTACAATAAAACATGAAGACTGGTTTTCAACTTAAGATAACTGAAAAAAAAAATCACTGCAAAAATCATCCCCTCTAAATGTGCTACTTATGATACTGTATATTCTAATTACAGGAAGGACTAAAATTATTTTCTATAGCAATGCACACATGCTTTAGTATTATCAGCTGGCTGGGATAAACACCAAACTGTTATTTTTCCAAGTTCTGGATACATAAGTGGGAACTAAACAGAGTTCTTCTGCTACCTCTGCAACACTTACAGATGGTTTTTTTTCCAGAAGAAAGGATGGAAAAGGTGCATGTGTGAAATGAGAGAAAACAAACCCTGTCCTCCTGCTGGACTAGCAAACTTGTCCAAATGGAGCCATTTCTCAACCCAGGCTCAAGCAAACAGCCACATGCATGAGATGTCTGTGGAGAGCCAGCACATGCCCTGTGTTTCACGTTTCTTCACCTGCTTCTCCGCACAGTGCTGTCCCTGGGAACGCTCCCTCCTGAGCTGCTCCTCTGCTCTACACAAGGTCACGACATATAGACCTTGCAAAACCAAAAACAGGTCCTCCTGCCTCGGTGGTGACTCTTTCCTCCTGACCTCAGAGAAAGCTCTTCGTGGTTGGCATGATTTCCACTGACCTTTAGAGAAACAGCCCCATCCCACTGGAAATGCCGAGCTGTTCTCCCTGCTCCGAGCTCATTCCCACCAGTCCAGACACAGCTCTTCGCTTGCCTGCAGGGCTCTGGCTTCCTAACAGCACCTGGGGCACCCCTGCCACATCCCTGCGAAGCACCAACAGCTCCCGTCACGGCACAGCATCCAAATGTACTGGCAAGTACTGGCTTAAAATTATTGCCATAGAAATGCAAGCCAGAAGCACAATTCGCATTAACAAATTATCCATCACTAGCCTCAGATCCTCACAGCTCGGGAAGCCGAGGTGGGCAGAGCAGCCTGGCGATATTCCAGCCGACTTGTGCCTGGGGCATCTCGGAGGCTCCGACATTGGCACGCGAGGGCAGCTCAGCCCTGCGCCTGCCGGCAACGGGACAGCCCTTGTTAAAGACACCACTTCTGCCATGTTAACAGAAATGTGTCCGCCCGGCACGAGGATCCGTGTGCCACAAGCAAGCTGGGCTGGGGTAAGTCAGGTATCCCAGTCCCATTCCATCTTCATTAAAGAAAAAAAAACAACAAAACTCCTGTTCATGACTTTACATTCATAAATACTCTCACAATGTCAAGGGATGGGGATGGGGGGGGTTCATCAATTCATTAGATCTGCTCCCATGAATTATTTATATGCAGTGCTAAAAATGGTTCTGAAACATTACAAGAATTCAGTATCAGTTTTCACAGTGGGATTTCATCATTTTAGCACTGGAGCATAATAGCCTAATGCAATACTAATACGATATGGTGCTAATAGGGTACAATGAGAGTTCTCTCTAATATGCAAACATTTCCATGTTGCATTATTATTTCTTTTAAGTTAATATGATATGGTGATAATATGATGAAATGAATTAGTTTCATATCATTGTTTGCATGAGTTGCGCATATTAAAAGAATATTTCCCCCCTCCTCCTGAATTCACTTGGAATGAGCTTGAAAATTTACCCTGTAGTTATTCTTATGCTAATGAGGCTGTTTAGTAGGAAACATTCCCACTGTTGCTTATCCAGCTGAAGAAAGAATAGATGCGTGTCACCTCTTGCTGGAATAAAATTTTTCCTGGCCTGTTTTGAAAGCTTCTGTCCTAAACACGTTTGCTTTAATGTTTCCCACTAGCTCACAGACCCATAGCACATTTGTGACAAATTCCCAGGTCAATATTTATCAGGAGCGCTCCAACATCAGCAGACACGTCTTCCCGCTCCGCTGCCGCTGCCTGTGGGCAGGCGGCCGCGGGCCCTGGTGGAGTGCGGATGGCGGAGCGCCCGGGACGGATGGCGGAGCGCCCGGCACCCGGCACGGCCAGCGGGACAGCAAGGCCGGCAGGGCCCTGCGCTTGGCCTGCGGCTTCCGGGATGTGTCTGTCACCAGGCACCCTCCTTGCCCACAAGAGCTGAGCAGCCTCATCCCCTCCGGCCTCACGCAGATCCGGGAATCGCCTTGGCATCCCCACAAATCCGGCGTGACTGAATCCAAATTCCAGTCATACGACCTTGGACATGCATGATGTTACTCAGGAAAATTTTACACGAGGTTAATGGTCACAGTGTTGGTTCACAACACTGAAAACCTTCCCAAATGTTAGAGGTTTAAAATGTCATAAATAAAGGAGTCCAAAGTTTTTTAATTATCAGATTTCCAAAGCTACTCTGCATAATTCCCTGCTTAATCCAATCTTAAACTCATAAGACACTCACACTGATGACATTTCCTCTCCATTCTGAATGGGGATTATTTTTTTAAGAGGATATAGAACCTGGAAATATTTCAATGGGTCTGATATTTAAAGCATATTTAATGGCATTTATGTTTTAATCTTCTTATTGACTAAACTTTCAAGAGAGCCGCAAGTAATTCAACAGTGCACAAAATAATTAGACATATGTTAATAACAAAACCGGCAGAGCTAATGGGTCAGTTGATTCATGAGCAGGGTGAAGATGGGGATGACTGGCAGGGCACTCCAGTCTTTTACATTTGAGATCTGGAATAAGGAGTCACATTGCTCACATCTCCCGACCCTCCATAAAATCTGCACCGCTCAGGGATTTTGGCAATGGAGCGACCAGAGTCCTGCAAGCCAAACGTGCCAGATTCCTTATAAATGAGCAGATTACAGGATACTTTGCCAGGCAGGGAGCAGAGGCAGTTGAGTAATCCCCTAGCTTTTATCTGGCGCTTCTGGCCTGAACACAACATAGTGGAGGCCAAGAGCTCTGCGGGGATGACTACTCACATTAAACACATCTCAGAGAAGAAAATTATATATATATATATTTACAAAGTCTTTTTTTTTTTCTGAACCTTAAAGTGAGAGAAATGATTTCTGCAAGTTTAACTGGACCTGTATGGGTGCTGTGCCTGTGAGGCTGGGGAAGCATCCATCTCCTTGCCTGGAAGCCGGGCGCTGCTCCGTCCCCTAAACTTCATGGGATCCCAGAAGGGTTGAGGGTGGAACTCCCCAAGCAAGTGCTCACCTCCTCCTGCCCTGGTCCTGGAAGAGCTATCAGAGAGCTCCCCGCTCACTCCTCTCCTCACGGGCTGCCTAACCCCGGCAGCCAGGAGCTGCTTCATCAATGTACGGGTATTAATTAGCCCTGATCCTGTTTAACCTCCACACTCTTTCACGTAGCTTCATAACGAAGCCCAAAGCAGCAGGAATCTGCTCTCTTCCTGAAGCAGAGCCCCTGGCAAAGGGCAGGAAGGCAGGAACAGCCCCAGCTCTGCAAAGCAAAACCCTTGTCCTGGAAGGCACAACACGTAGGTCTTGCACAGCTTAAGCACAGCAAATCCAGACAATCTTCTACTAGGAAAATCAAAGATTTCTTAGCATTACCATTACTATCGCTCCATCACTTGTGGAAAACAGCTCCAACTACCAGGAAATAATTATGAACAAAGCCCAGTTAATTATACAAGACATCTCAGCTGCCCTAATTAAGGATCAGTTCAATACTATTCACTTGGTAATTCTTTTTTTTTTTTTAATTGTGAATAGATTTGGTAGAAGTTTGCCTGATAAACAAATAATGAGATTGGATGCCCAGAATGTACCCGATTAATAAAATTATTTACTAATCATTCACTTCTGACTCGTATGAGTCTTTCCGTAGCATTCAGAAGAAGAGCAATTGCAAAGAATGGGTTTCAGGGACAACATCCCTTCCTGTCACAGATCCCCCGCTGACCTGGGCCGGAGAGCGAAGGTCTTACCCATGCAACCCTCAGGAAATGGGGGAGGCTACGCAGAGTCAAAACCAGCATTAAGGCCCTGATGCAGCAAGGAGCTGCATGCAGAGAGATCCCTGCATCTGCACAAGCCTCCCCAGCTTGACTCGGCACAGGCACCACGAAACCATGACCAGGAACCGGAGTCTCCTGCTGGAAATGTCCCCAGTTTAGTTTCAAATCCTCTTCAAATTACCCCCAGATCAATGGCAGACAACTGTATTTTACACAGGAAAGCAATACATATATGTATTTTTGTATGTATACAACGTATACTTTATAAACTTCAATATAAATATATATACTTTATATACATTTTAAACTTTGATCTGCTAGCCTCATGTTTTAAGAGTAAGCTGAAGCAAACTGCTTACTTTTTTAGGAGATTAAAGAAGGAATTCAAGCATAATTTTTCTACCCTTATATAATCAATACCTTTAATACACTTATAAATTATGAATATTCTGCCCACAAAAATTAACAACCTCTGAAGAGGTACAATTGCTCAATGTAGTTGAATAGAAAGAAAAAAAATGGAATTAAAAGCTTTTAATTAAAAACTTTTGAAAGCTTCAAGTGGCTTACTAACATAGCTGAAAAACCATACAGTATATTATTTAATGTAGTATATTAGCAGCAATTTACTCATTAATTTCCCTTCCTTCTGTGGCACCATAAAGGGACTTGGCATACAACTGTTTAATCAGTCTAAAGCCTGTACCATGAGGGCTGTCTTATTACATTCCTCCTAGAAATGAATCTTTTTTCCAGATGGGAAGGCCTTGAGTAAGAGGAAGGGGCTGAGCTAATGCAGGAGTGAATGCAAGTCAATATTATTCAGGACTGGAGCATAACATTACACAATATTCCCAGTGCTAGCACCAGAGTGCTCCTGCTGCCATCTCTTCGCCAATATTGTGGGTAATATCATAAAGAGGACATACATCTTACCACTAATTAATATTATGTGCTATATTCATTTAACTGCATTTCATTAGCTGAATTATCAAATTAGATAATAATATACTACATAATCCTCTAAAATGTGTCTCATTTTTAAAATTTGTGTCTCATTTGCTGAATGAAGGGAAAATAAAAGAGATCTCAAAGCGCTGGCTAGAGACTACAAACTTTCAATGTAGCTCTGAACCTGAATTTCTTGTACCAATTCTTATTCTATCTGCTCTAATAAGACAGAATTAGGCTGTCTTGGACAAAAATGACAGATAGTATTAGACTATAATTTCCTTTAAAAATTCAGGACAGCTGGACCATAGCTGAGAGTCTCAGCTATCTTCGTGTTTTTGTGATGATTTTTGGTTAGAGGTACCAGAAAAGTATGAAACTATGAGATCATCAAACCACTTACAGAGCCTGTGGTTGCCCACTACAAACTAGAATGACAAAAGAATGACTTTTTATTAACCTTGCATGGACCTTTTGAGCTCCCTCTTATTTCCTTAGTTTGTGCCAATGTTGAAAAAGCTGTGATTGACATCACCAACAAGTGTTCTCTGGCCCTTTGAAGTCATTTACTTGAAAACATGAACATATATCTGAAAATAAGTGCTGGATTTCAGCAGCCTCTTGTGTAGCCTAGTAAAATAGCAGGAAGAACAACATATAATTACCCAGATTAACTTTTCCAACTTGAAATACGAACAACATTCATCATGACAAACTTGAATAGATGTTGCATTCTAGCGTGTAAACTTCTGCATTTCCTTTTTGAAAAGTCTAGAGGCAGAATAAACTGTTGCCAAAACAGTCAGAAAGTCCAGATGGACTTCTTCAGGGAAGGAAAAAAAAACAACAAACAAAAAACCCCAACTGTCACTTGTGTAACTGCTAAGAAAGTATCTGTCTTTATACAATTAAAGTTCAAGGTTGCAGCTATAATAGGCTTTTCAGCTGTATTTGAAAGTAGATTCGAATTGCTAGTCGCCCCTAACCTTGTTAGAGATTCATGGTGTTGAGTAGGCAAAGCAGAGCAGAGTGGAAGGGTTATAATGCACTTACTGGAAGAAAAGAAACGGGTCCTGTAGCAAGACAGAATATTGTGCAGAGAAACTACAGCGTTCTGGAAAGCTTCATACACGCTCTTTTCACACTATCTGTATTATTCCTAGGAGAGAAGGCTTTGGAGATGCAATTGTGGTCACTTACCAGTTTTATGAAGACGCTTATTTTACATCCATCCAAGAGATTAAGGAGGAAGCTGGACTTTCAGGCTTCATTAGTTATAAAATGTGTCTTTGTGTGTCAGTCCAACACTGGTAGGGATGCAGGAGGGATTTTCCTTCAGTAATTCAGACAGCTTAAAAGCCGTGGTTGTCAAAAGGGCCTGTGGGCCTGGAAATGCAGCAAATTCTTCCAGGCATTTTTGGGAGCTCCTGTGGAAAAGCGATATGATTAGAGTTGTTCTCGCTTTGATTACAGCCTGTTTCTCACACTGTTCATCACATACAAAATGGTGTGGGAGCTCTAAGTGAATAGAAGAGTGATCGGGACCCCTCTCCTTTAGGAGATACAGGGAAGGAGGTATAAAAGAGAAAAAGAAGAGGGGAAAAAAAGGAAATGCCAGCAGGCCAGCCTACCCATTTAGGAGGGTATAAAGAAATCAAGAGAAAGAGGACACTGAATGGGTAATGCTGAGCAATCACGCTATAGCATCCAAGTATTTGCAATGTTTGCTCCTTGGAGCTATATTGGCATGCAGCACAGTCCTGCTTCCCATCCCAGAATAATGCCAGGGCATCACCCCGTGACTCACTCTCGCTCCTCTCTGACGCTCATCACCAAGCAGAGACTTCTGTGGCAGCTCTGCAAATTCCACGCTCCAAACGTCACTTCCAGGAGACTCTGAACTGACATCTCTTGAAATTTGCAAAATGTCATTTTAAAAGTACATTTCACCCCAACCTGTTCTGAATCTAGGGGAAGAAAAAAAAGAGGAAAAAAAAAGTATTTAATGTTCCAAATGTTCCAAAGTTTTCTTCTCACAATATTTTGAAGAAAGTCAACAGTTTGAAAACAGTGCTACATCTGTGTAAACTTTACCCTGTGCCCATCATGTAGATTTCAGACAACTCCAAACATCCTTACCAGCATATGACTTCCATTTAAAAGAACAGTTATTCATTTTATATATAGATATGCGTATGTATGTATAGGGCTACAGATTCCCAAATGCATAAATTGTAAACTATATTAAATATGCTGAAAACTGCCTAAGGATGAGTGCTGCTCTTGTGGGCTAATTTCTCTTCTAAACCATGGTATGAAAATTCCAGCTAATGGGCTCATGACAAGACTAAGCAGGGGTAATAGCAGACTTAATCAAGAAAACAAATGGGGTTCATTAAAAGCTGGTACTCAGCAGATAATCTTTGCAGAGTTCTCACCTTAATCTACATGTCTCCATTACAAAAAAAAAAAAATCCAGCTGTTTTTATCTCAGGCTATTGGAGCCAATTCAGTGGAACTTCATAATTGAAAATATTAGACATAGTTAACTTTGGACATCACATTCCATGTTTTAGAGACATGTCCTCTTTCCAACTCTTTATCTCAGTATTTACTGTAAAATGCTATATAGCAATTGCCTCTCACCACTGGGAACACAAATTTGCTATAGTTTCCATGCCAGCTTCCAACACAGAGCTTGAAACAATGTTCTAGCACTGAAAGTACTTCTTGACAAATGCCACTAAGGAAAGCTTTACGTATGTAGGCTGAATACAGCAGAGACGTGCACTCAGCCTGCATTGCACACGTGTGCAAGCAGAAAGGCCAGCAATGGAAGCCAATATTTATTTTTTTTTTTCCCTCTTCTTCTAGCAATGCATGTCATTTACCATCCCCGAAAGCCATGTTACCTGCCTGAGCTCTCAGTGCCGAACCGAGAACTCACCAATGCCAATGGATGCTTTTTGGCATGTTTGGACCAGGAATTGATAGCTACATTCAATCTGTTCTGTAATGTTCTCTCTTTGTGAGGCTACTCAGACCTGCTGCAGCTATTGCTAAAAGATAGTATTCTCTATCTCCTCTTTTCTTTACTTATGGAAAACTTGACTCCTAGTTTATTGGCTTTCATTTGGTTCATCAGGACTTCAGCAAAAGCTGAAAACTTTCACTACCACCTCCTAATTACTTAAGGGAAGTCGCCTTGTTTTCTGCTTATGTTCTTCCAGCTGTATTTTGAGCAAAGCACATTTTGTGTTGAAGAGCTCAAATTCCTTTCAGGTAGCTGCATCCTCTACAGTATGTGGCTTTACAAAATGTCTAAATTTGCTATGGCAATTTGATCATTATCTCATTGCTAATTAATGTCCTATAATAATTCTGACCTTTAAAAAGCATCTTCCAGCACTACTATTATATAGGCCTGCTGTGTATATATTTTTTTTTGAAAATTTTCCACCTACCACTTCTGCTGTCACAGGACCCTCAGCAGTCATAAGTGCTGCTCATTGAGGTTGGAAATAGCCCTGGCTATCATTTTAAAGTTTGTTTTTTTCTCCTCTGTTTGCTTTTAAGGCTTGATTATCCCAGTTACTGTTGCAGAAAACACTGAGTGATACGGGTTGCTTGCTGTGAGCTGCGCTGGAACATCTGGCTCCTCAGCAGGTGCATTCACATGCAAGTCCGTGGGTCCACGTACATGCAGATAATGCTGGTGACCACCTGAAAGTTATGGGTGAGCAGTGGAGAGTCTGGATCCAGCACATTCGGTGCACAAGAGCCCACTGCTAACACCCCCACTTTGAGGATATAGTGTCCACAGCCCTTTCTGCACAAATTCGAGGGAGGTCTATGGAACATGAACACTTCTTTGCCTCCAGAAAACAGCTCTGCTGCCTCACGTGGTCACCCACAGCTGTTCTGTGGGAACAACTACGGACTTT
>JAUBOD010000901.1:1759275-1769568 GCA_032353885.1 Nothura maculosa | reverse complement strand
CAGCTCGTGCTCGGCGGCTGCACATGCGGGCTCCACGCTCAGCGCCTCGCATCCACTGCCTGCGACAGCCAAGTCATTCACCTCCAGGTAATAAATCCAAGCAAAGATGGAGCAAGTGGCATTCGTTTGCTTGAGCCTTTAGTGGGAGGATTTAGGCACTGCAGGCACTGCTCTGCCCTGATTGTTATTGTGCTGCAATGACACAAAATTATTTATCCTTAAGTTGCTAATTAAGAGCAGAACTGGAAAACAATATGTTTGGCCTGAATATACTGAAGTATCAAGGGACTATTTGCTACATCGTAATGAGATGTCATAGATGTCGTAACTCAGTATTGTCTAAGGGTCTCTTGTCATTTTATTAAGAGGAAATTTCATCTTGCCAGTTAACTGATATAGGTTAATACTTTATAAATGAGATTAACCTGAAAGAGGAAAAGACGCCCCACAGCCCTCTCCAAGAAGGAGGTCACTCACTTTCCTTCCCCTCCTGCCTGCCACCGGCTTCGCTCACACCACTGCTGTTACTACAAGAGAGCAGAGTTTGCACATGCAGCCCCTTTTGCAGACGTCATCAATACTGCCCGGCCACCTGGGAGAACTGACTATACTGGTTAGAAATACTGGCACTATAAATCTGTTAATTTTAATGATAAAATGGAATATTTTAGGTTTTCTTGTCCCTGAAGAACCAGGAACAACTGAAGATTAATGTGAAGCAGTTAAGGATCGAAGAGCTATATGTTGTGGATATCACTTATTTTTTATAAAAACAATTGTCCAGGTTTTATCTCCCTACATAATAACCTAAGATGAAGCTGCTAACCCAGATCTGAGTAATGAATTATGACTTCAATTTTTCCAAACCACAGTTATCTCCAGACCCTACCCAGGTGACAGCTTAATGACCACTGTCATCAGCTTCAGACAGTGACCAGTGCTCTCTTCAGCACCTTAATGCAAGTTAATAAATGCTAGTTATTAGTTATTAGCAACTTCATTCCATTCCTAAATGCAACAGCTCCCCACTGTAACAAGCACAAAGATCAGGCCAGGGGGCCCTGCCGGTTGGCAGCAGACTTGGGCTGGTGTTCCCGTGTCCCGCCACAGCGGCTGGGCTCGCGCTCCTGCATCCTGGGCTCCGGCCACGGGCTCCCGCAGGGAATCGCATCAGGGGCCCTGTCGGTTCCTCATAATGAGGCCAGTGCTCCCCCATCACACGCTGCCTCGTGACACAGGAGGGCTCTGGCACAGGAGTGCATCAGAGCTCAGCCTCGTAACGCTAGCAGTTTACTAAGTCAACTTCGAATAACGTTATTCCCCAAAGTCTGCTGACTCCTAATTTTCACAGAATTTGTAAATAGAAAATGTCTCTTTATTGGCAATATTTTTAGAATATGGTTTGTATTTTAGGTAGTTGAGTTACTGCTGTATTGCATTTATTCTAACACAACATTGATCTCATCTCATATATCAGATTTAGTTGCTTTTTTATAGTATAATTTCTAGGTGACAGTGGCTATCCAGGACGGAAACAACTGATGGATCTAATTTGATTTTGCCCTTATACCAGCAGAAGTTCACTTACTAGTTCACTTACTCAGAATTCATTGATCACTCCTGGGTCTTTGGGGATTGTGAAATCTCATTCTCGGTGTCTTTTCCAATTGCCAAAGCACAGACTCAATACTGCATCTGACATCCCTGCAGCCTGCCTCGCTCCGCATAACACAGCAGTCAACCACGGGGTTACAGGCAATGATGAGGCTCTCACAAAGGATGACAAGGCTAACTCCTACCAACTCCAGACACTGCCGAAAGGTAGAGCTCTCTGAAAGGTGGCTTTCCTGAGAAGCAAGGGGCAGCTCAGCGACAGGCATATTTTCAAACAAGGTGAAGGAGGAGCAGGGAAAAGGCGATGGGAGATGAGAAAAAAGGCAACAGGAAGAGAAGAAGAAATTACAGGAGGAGTCGGACATAGAGATTCACAGGTCTAGAATCAAAGAAACTGTGCCCCTTAGCATAGCCAGATGAATGAATTCCCTTATCTGTGTCTTACTCTTCCTGGCTAAAACAGAAGCTCGTGTCTTGTGCACAGGCTTGTAAAACAGCACGTTCAGTGCAATGGGAGAGAGCACGCGTTGCGGGAGGAGACTGTCAGAACAATAATCACTTCTAAAGGGGTTGTAAAGATCTTCTAGTCACTAAGCACTCAGAAAGAGAAAGAGGAGGTTAATGAAACTTCAAGATCTGTTTGTGTTCAGGAAGGTTACTTCATCTGGAGTTTCTGAGAGCAGGTAAGGTGGAAAAGAAAGATATTGGGAAGGCAGATGACATTTAAAAGCTGCAGTATTAAAGTTCTGCATTGTAAGAAAAAAGACCATCTTGTCAACAGTAAACATGGTCTTCATCTGAGAGAAACATCTGATAAATGTGGGAATTTGAAACCTTGAGCTAATCTGTGCACTTACAGTACAGTTTTTCAAACATGCACTGGTATTTAGGTTAGCAGTTCTGGAACACATGCATTCATTGCCAAATACAAGTGCTTTTTCTTTCATAGAAACAAACATGAGAATTGGTACAGACCCACTTTAATCACAGACTGTTTTCTGAACACATTCACTAGTCTAGTTCCAAACTGTTGAAGCATCTAAGCTTCCATTTCTCCTCTCCAGAAACTATTTGCCAAGCCCAAGGCAGTCAGCTACACCGAGTAACTTGTCTCTGATGCTCCTTGTCCCTTTTGCTCACCTTTGGAAGACAGGAAGATATTTTCTCTTCCCAGTTTAAAATCCATGCAGCTACAACCATCAGTAGCCACATCACCTTTTCACAACCTCATTCATACTCAGGGAGGAGCTGATGTTACTAAATACCATCAACAGATGTGGTCAATAGTTCCAAAATACATGAAGTACCTGGGCAAGATGATGAAGGACTGTAAAACCAGCATGAGGGCCTGCCGACCTGCAGGCTGCAATACTTGTGCTGATACTTGTTGGCTTGTTTCCCACAGACCGTTACTGGAGTGAAACGAGCACGCGGCTTTGGAGGCCAGAGCCCCTGTCTGAGGGTGAAGCAGCAGGCGAGTGATCCAACACTCACACCACCACGCAGGGCCGGGAGCACCTGCTACGCTGGGACCAACATCCTGCGCAACCTTAGTCAGGTTACTCGTGTTCCTCTGCCTTTGTGGCCATCTTTGAGATAAGTAGGACTTGGCCTCCCTATCTCACAGGGGCATGGTGAGGATAAATACATGAAAAAAGAATTAATATATCACAATATAGTGATAGGAATTCAATATCCTGACTGCAGACTCATTTATCTTTTGGTCTCCCAGATCAAGTACAGTTTCTAGGTATGGACAACAGTAAAAACTCCACCTACTAATATATAAAGTAAACCCACAAAACCTCCAGCCCTGCATTTCTATGCACAAAGCCCCAGGTAAAACAGAAACCTCTGTGCCCAGCACAGAATGGGAATACCGGAGTGGAAAAGCCCACAGGTCCTTCCTTTATGACAACGAGGTGAGAAAGGGAGAGCAACTGCAAACTAGGCACAAATAAAGACATCTATTAATTCCAACAGAATAAAATAAAATAAAAAAAAAAAACAAAAATACACCAAGTTCATGTACAAAAATATATATGAGTATTTAGACGCATATATTTTTTTAAAAACCTTCTTGAAGTTACCTCCTGTAAGGAATATAGTATTTACTAGCATATGAATTTCATACTATTCCTAGGATGAAGCCTCAATATTTCTTGCTGCAGTCAACCCTCTTCATAAAACAGCTTTATTACAGTTCAGTTATGTTAGGGAAAAAGCAAAAGTAATGTCTATAGTTCCTATTAAAAAGCAGATCATATGTTTCATACTGATTAACTATATAAAGAAGAATTTTCACCAAATATGCAAAATTACAGATTTACTCAGACTCCCAGAGAAAAATCAAACTTGTAAATTGTGCAGATTATATATCCAATAAAATATTTATTGTTGCACAATGTATATCGTTAACTGTGTTGACTACTTTTCACCAAGGTGCCAGAGAAATGAAAAATTAACCAGTGCAGAATATAAAATAGTTTTTTTTTTTTTTTTTAAGTCTTAGAGTTAGTTCACGAGCATACAAAACAGATTGTATTCAGAGCTGTAATATAGAAATTCTTCAGTGGAGAAGACACTAGAGCTGAATACCTGACAGCAGAACAAAACAGAGAACAGCATTAAAGCCGTGTGGTTGAGGTGCTGCATGCAAATGCAGGCAGACCTGAATTAGTAATGTTGAAGGTCTAGCTAAAGTCGACGGTGCCTGTGTCAATGAATGTTTTAATGACATCTTACTAGTTTTAGAAGTTAACAAGTGCATACGTGTGGCCTAGAGGAATCCTGGGAGTTTGGCTTAACGTGCAGCCTCAAATCTCCTAAGATTTATAAAAACAAGTAAATATTTGAATATACCTCTCTGCTATCTCATTAATTGGTCTATGAAAATCACCTATGCAGTTTGAGGTGCACATTCTGCTTTCCAGTGCTAATGAGAACTGCAAATAAACAGCCCCCATTATCTATCATTTATTTCTCTTCAAAATTAATGCTAGCATTCATTGAAACAGGCTACAGAGCACCAAGCACTAGCCATACCATAAAAAGGAAAAGTTTAGTAAATAAAACCATGGTTTGCAGCTGGTCATTCTAGTTACTTTACATCTGAACACTGTGGGTTAGAATATGCTGCTTTGCTCCGCTCCTTCTCAGTCTTTCCACTTCCAGGGGACTTTTGGTTCCTGCTACGCCAGGAGCACTGCAGGCAGCAGCTGGAGGCCCCACATGGAGCCCGAGTGACGGCTGTGGCTCAGGCTGAGCACTGCCCTGCTCAGGAGAGCTCTGCTGACCTGCCCCCCAGCCACAACATCCCTTGTGATGGCTAAAAATCACTGCAACTCATCTCACACGCAGCAGCCTGGGCCTAGGTCCGGCCTGCTCATGTCTGAGGTGAAGAAGGGGACAAAAGGGACACTATTTCCTGGAACTTACAGACCCTCTGTCATCTTCCTAACCTTATTTGACTCCTATGAGCAGCATGTTGGGGGAATTTGGGAGGCTGGAGCCTCCCTCCTGGAAGCTGCCGCTGGAGGGGCTGGGTGCTCCGTGGGACCGTGCGCTTCCAAGGTTTCCCTTCGCCTTTGGCCGCCAGCAGCAACAGACTCTAACCACAAACCTGCAGGCAGGGAAGCTAGAGGCAAAGCCAAGCTGTAATTTGGGTTAACTGGCAAAGTGCTACTTCATTTAAATGCCATTCCAACAGTGCAAGTCAAGCTCCTTACAATACTGCTTCCCTATCCTGAACACGGTGGAGGATCCCACATCCTCTGTGGCACACTGACCCTTAACTCTACATGCAAAATCCCCTGTTTATGCTCCAGAGCAATGTCCTATTGTATACCAGTGTTAATTGATACTCTCAGATTAGATGTTCTTGTAGGATCTTACAGATGCTGTGTTTTTAAATAAGTCTGTCAGCACTTTATGTCTGCACATTTTCACAATCTTTTTGATTTACACTGAAGGAGTTGGAGTATATCAACAAACAGCAGGAACTTGCTGCAAGCACTGCTATCCGCTGCTCGGTGGTGGTGCACGGGGGCCGCAGAGCCGCAGCTGAGCAGTGCCAGGACTCCAGAACGTCCCATTCCAGCTCCCTGCAACCTAACATGGCTGCAGAGCCAGGGCACAACTGCAGGGCTGGCAGGCTGCACCTCGAGGACTACAGGCTTAAAACTACACTCTTAAATCATTACTGGAAATGTCTAAAATATAACTATTACCCTCAAAAATACAGACTGGTTGGCTGCTTTTCTGAAGCCAGATTGACCGTACACTCAGTATTTTTGTATTCACTTTGGTGCCTACCTTGAAGATGTTATTTTTGGAAATCCTGAACTAGAGCCAGAATCTTGACATTTTAAACATGCCGTGGCAGAGGAAAACAATGCAGAACGAGCTGGACAAACAGGCAGGTTGCCGGTAGACAGAAGTGATGCTTCTGTCCTGTTATACTAGTGTGAAATGGAACTTCACTACAGAGGATAAAGATGAGGAAAGCACAGGAAATATGCAGCTATTTATTCGAAGAAAATGAAGAGGTTAAAGAAATATTATATAGAATAAAGATTTGCAATGGATTGGCCAAGCATCTCTGTGGCGCACAAGTTTCATAAAAGAATAAATGAAAATATATATGTATTTCCTGAGACAGCAGGCAGCCCTAGAGACTTTTAGGAATTATTAGTCAGACCAAAGGCTGCCAGATGATGCCAGAGCCCTGGCTGCTCACCTGGGAGTTCAGGAATTTTCAGGAGGGCAAGGTAGGACATTTGGAAACTGACAGGTACAAAGCTCCCCAGAGAAACAAGTTTTTGTTGTTCTAGTTGGTTCTGAGGGCATGATTTCTTCATAACACTTTGTGGCTCACATGTTTTCCACCAAGAGGTTTCACTACAGAGAAATTGGTGAGATTTTTCTTTCTTTTGACCGTTCTCCTGACTTGAAGGATTTTGCAGTATCCTTACATTCAACTGTGACTAGCCCTATGTTGGTAAATAGAAAATTTTGTCTTCAGCAAGAGCAGGTCATCACAAAAAGGAGCCTTCATTATTCTTTCTTCCATAAACTCTTTTGTTTTCCCACTAATTTCCCAAAGGAAAGGAAACTAAAGGCCAATTTTTTTCTTTTTCATATCTTCAGTTGTTTTTAGGGTAGATACTGCCGTTTGAAACTCAAAGTTTGTTCTCCATTTCCATATGAAAGAGCGTGCAAAATGGAGCAGGTGTCCACTGGCAAGAAGCAATTTACCATTAAGGAATGTATCTACCAGGGCATTTACCTATCCCAGCCCTAGCCACAGTCTCCTTCCCCCCCAGTTAGCATCTCATCATGCAGCACGTGCCCTACCACCCATGTGCCACTGGAGCAGCCATCTGAGATGAACTTGTCTCACTAACAATTCCTTTAAACACCTTATGCTTCTACTTACCCACATTCTTCGGTATCATGTTAAGTGAAAAACACAAAAATGTTCCTCGTACAACAAACAGCAACAACCAAGGTGACCTTTGGAGCATATTGCGGGCGCTTACCTGAGCGGGGCTGCCGAGGCTGCGGGATGGTTGCAGGCACACGATTGACCGTCTCCTTCCCAGGGGCACAAATGGTGGGTGGCAAAGTGCTGTGGAAGAGACACACTCGTTACTTTAAAGCACAGAAGACAGACAAAAAAAAAAACCAAAAAACAAAACTCTCAAAACTCATAGGAGGAATGTGTTAGAAAATGCAAACCAGAAGGAAACTTACTAATTTTCATTAGGAAGACACAGTCTACTGCTGTAAAAGCATCCTCTTCTCTTCAGCAGAAAGCATCCATAAGTCACAAGCTTTTAATATTTTTTCCTAGACTGAAATTAAATAATTGTCAACAAGGGCAGCTCCAGGCACAACGGGTGTTCTCTCTTAGAGCATGCTTTGCTCTGAAGAGATTAAACAATGCTTTTAACTCCTGAAACTCCTGCTTGTCTTTCCCAGTTGTCTCTTTTGCTGCCTTTTTGCAAGTTTTCAACTTCCTGCACCATTTCCATAAATTTCTTTGGCTTGTGCAGCTTATTTCTGCAGGCTAAGGATATTAGGAAGAAGATTTATTGCTAGGCCTGGAGTTTTTCCCATCTCCAAGCCTGGTGAGAAATAAGCCAGTCAGGATCTTTTGACCACAAGAGATGCCCTCTGGTATGACTTTCACTGAGGCCCAGAACTGGGCATCCAAGGCTTTGCAACCAAAAGCAACTGTTAATTCACCCCTGATTTAATCAATTCAGCAAAAAAATGTTTCAGTTTTTCATGACTCCATTTGCTCTTTCAAGTGATACAGATCTGTATGGATGAATGCACCAGGTAGGGTTAAACTTCCTATGAACAGCTCAAGCTTTGTGAGCAACTCCCTTCAAAAACAGGCAGAAGGAGAAAACATCTCAGCCATCTTTCAGACAACTTTCTGCAAAGATCCCGTCAACCTTAAGAACCTATTTTAAAATACTACTAAATATCGAAAAAGTGCTTATTTTATTCTAAGTCCTGTAAGGTTTAATGATAAGAAAAAGATAGACAATATAACTCTAAGAAAGCAGATTCCTGTTTTACAAGCTCCAGTTCTTGAGTTCAGACTGTAACTTCAGGAATGTACCCCGTTAAACATTTAGGAAGTTTTCATGCATTCTTGTTAAAACAGATGGAAGTTAACTGATCTGCTAGATGAGCCTATAGTGTTGTCATTTCTTTTAACCTATACATCTGTATTCATTTCATTTCATACAAATAGAACAGCCATCAGGAGACAACTTATACAGGAAATTTGCAGCATGCTTTTTTGCTCTAGATCCTGTTGGGATACAGAATGGTATGTATTATTGTAATTTCACACTTTAAGCACTTAAGGCTATGAAAACAATAACATTTTTAAAATTGATAGTTTATAACTAGTCAACAACACAGAAAAGAGTATTTGGCTTATTTTTTCCAGAAAGGGACAGACACACATCTACATAGAGATACACACAGAATTATTGAAAAGAATAGTTCCATTAAGTACAGGGATCCATTTACACCTCGGGAAACTATTAAACATTGTTCCAGTACAACACAAGGCAGGACGCAGAATGAAAGCGAAGGCTGATGGTTTACCAGAGGTGAAGACTGCCTTAATGAGAGCTAGATGACTCCCATTTGTTACAAAAGACATGAAATTCCCTCCTTACACCACACACTCCCAATAGGTGTCTTCAGTTGATGGTTAAATACAGAAGAGAAAAAAATGTGCACGTTGCTGATGGACACAGCAGAGCTTAGACAGAAAAGGAAGGAAGCGCCGATACCGGCCACGCTCCACAGGACGGGTCCAGAGCCCAGGGTGCTCCCAAAAGGCAAATGAAGCAAGGGGCAACCTGATATTTGCAGCTGCTTGTTAATATTCTAATAATAATTTAGAGCATATGAATGATAAAGCCATATGTTATAGTCCTTTCTACAGCTCCTGAATATGCAAGTGCATACTGTGCACTTAAAGGGATCAAGAGTTTATTTTGCATTCTAAAATCAAGGTCTGACTTTACTAAGTACAGTTTAAAGCCACTGCAGTGAGACACAAGACAGATGGATGGAGAGATCTGAAATGCTACAAATAAAATCTAAAACTGAACTTTTAAATATTCATTTTGAACTATAAAGAGAGCTGTGGCTTTTGTGCGCTACAGATGGCTCGGAAATTCACTGCAAACAAAGGACCAATTTTTGAATAGAGCTGCTCTACTATAATAGCTGGAGGCCCAAAACTCCAGGGGTTTGAGATGATTCAACTATATCCTCTTACCTGCCAAATTTCATCAAAGCAGCATTGCTTTTACCATCTTATAGGGATGAAAGAAATATGAGTAGTGTGTTTTTTTTTTAATGAAACATGGACTGCTTAAGCTTGAACAAAAATTACAATATGAATGGAAAGTGCAAGGTAAAGGGAAAATGGTCTTTTTATCACATGTGCTAAAACACAGTATAAGATGAAATCTCTACTTTTTATAGATTGAAAGATTAAACAGAAATACTTGGTAGGTTTAGATAAATGAAGGAAATAAAATGAAAAATAAGCATAATAAAAATCCCTGTCAGTCATAATCAATGAGGAACTGCTGACTGATTGCCAAGCATGGCCTTAGGTTTAAATCTTGGAGAGTGTCACGTATCTCTGCATAAGGCAGGAGGGCACGACCTCATCAATCAGAAATTATGCAGAATATAGAGAGAAAGCACCAGTGCCACCTTCTCATCCACGTTCCAGCCAAGGACAAGTGCACACAAATACAGCTGGAAATGGGGCAAACTTACACGACATCTACTGATAGAGTCATTCAATGCAATGTTTACACAGCAATACAGAAAGGACTGTCTCTATGGGAAGAACTGTAAAACTACTTTTCTCCCAATGTGTTTTTGGTTGCAAACAGCCACCATCTCAACTCCTTGACGTTACAGGAAACCCTTTTACTTGTTGTACGGCTTTGAGTTTGTACCAGGATACACAACCTTAGCGGTTGGGGATACGTAGCAAGGCAGGGACCACCGCAAAGGTGACTGCTGACTTGTGAGTAACCTTCAGAATGTGTCAGTTACAGACACGCAGTGCAGAACCACAGCTGGAACAGAAGCTGATGGATATTTATGAGGTGCTCCTGCCAA
>JAUBOD010000901.1:1698565-1712199 GCA_032353885.1 Nothura maculosa | reverse complement strand
TTCCCTGCACCACACCAGGCAAAGCGCTGCACAGCTTGAAAGCAGCATCAGCAACTTTAAAACATTTTCCACTTTTTCCCTCCTCTTTCCTTCTCTTATTTAATAATTAAGATAGCAGGCCCATCCAGAACCACCCTAGAGCCACTGCTCCTACACCCCAGCACCCTATACCCACCACTGGTGACACCCAGTGGGGCAAGCCCACCAGGAGCCCTCCTCTCCCAGGAGCCCCTGGCTCCCAGCACCCAGTGGCTCCCGCAGCCGAGTCCCATGGAGCAGCCAAGGGAGCTGCCACCACGTGGGCACCGGGCGGCCTCCCGAGCCGGGTGCTCGCTGAAGCAGCGGCCCCCACAAACTCCCTCCTCACACAGGAGGGCCCACAAGTGCCCTGCCTCCCCTGGAGGAGATTAAAGCCCTTTGGGTGAGATTCCCAAGGGAATGAGGTTCCCAAACACACTGAGCAGCACGAGAAGGGACTGGGTCAGGATGCTGCAAGTAGGAGGCCAGCTCCTCTCCAAAGTGAGCTCTTCTCATGCTGGTCACTTCAATATTAACAACTTCCGGATCTCCATGAGATATTTATCTCTTTCAATAAGCCAAAACAGTTACTGAAGTGGGTTTGAGTTTTGTTTTTTAATATTGGAATGAAATAGCAGACATATTCTTTACTGCCTATCTTTCTGCAGTGATGGATGTTGGTTCAAGAGCTGCTGTGTCACATCCAGATTTTTATCAGTTAGATTGCTCTAGTTTATTAAAAGCAGAGCAGACCAACCTAGTACAAACTTTCCTTCTCTCCTCCCCTTCCTAAAGAAGCTGCCATGTTAGGCACTAGGCACTTTGCTGCCCTTTACAACATCCTGAGCGTTGTCATGGCCCCCCAAAACTGAGGGTGTCCCACAGCTTTCAGAAACCAGAAGCCCTGTTTCCCCTCTGCAACTGCTCAGCTTGTCAGGCACCAAAGGCCCAGTTTGGAAGTCATTAGAAGTAATGAGAGCACTGGCACTTTGCCCAGCTGTAGCAGCATCGGATCCTGCGCTGCTTTAAGGCATTTGTACATATCCACAAATCATTTAGCACCGTACTAGCTTTAATGAACCTAATGGCTGCTGAAACTGTGGGCTTTTTATCCTGATTTTCATTTAAACAGTGACTGCCCACTCCATCATAAAAACGACACAAACACTTAGGCGGCGCCTTGCATCACGAAGGCCACCGAGCGCTTACCAGGACCCTGCATCCATCACGAGAACGCAAGCACTTCACAGTCAATAAACACTCGGGCTGACAATAAAGTCACAAGAGAGTTTTCAGAAGGAAAACTGAAGAGCAACAAATCCAATTTGCCCAGAACAAATTCAGCACCGTTTCTGCGGGCAGTCTCGCAGGGTCCCACGTCTCCTGCTCATTTCCCCTCACAGCGCCACGGCCAAGCGCCAACCCCACGAGCGACGGCATCGCTCCTGCGGTGCCTGGATTTTATGGGCTCTGACAAGATAATGAGCCCTCAGTGATATGCTGCAGGCCATCACTAACTACAGCTTCAGAGAGTTTCATTAGTCCTCTCAAAAGTGAAAATACTGACTGTGGGGAAACGCACATTAGAACATTAGACCCTGCCTGCTTAATTCCAAAGGCCAGTTGAGCATAGTGTAAAGTTACTAACTATCGCACTGTTCCCCGGTAAGAACTTGTGGGATTTGTATGCTTTAAAATACATAACAGTAACACAAAGGTGGAAAAACTTGTAACAATTTGAAAAATCCAAGTCATGGTGTTGAAGGCCAGGGTTTTTGCTGCACAGAGAAGACTGGTGGCTTCCCAAAAAACCCCAGCACAAAGACTATCCAGGAAACAAGGACAATGACAAGGACTTTGAGGTATGACTACAACATAACTCACATCCACACATACTAAAAAAAAAAAAAAAAAAAACTCAAAACAGGTCCTTGCTGCATTCCTGTCCAATCCTCTCGAGCACTTCACGGACACAGGTTCAAGTTCTAATGGCCAAATACTTCTGGAAAACACACATGCTCAAACACAGCAATTAGTTCAGTTTTCCTTCCTTTCCACAAAGCCAGGTCAAGCTACTTGCCCAAATATTCCTTCCCTACCAGCAGAAAAGACAACTCTTTGATTTTCCACGTCCAAATGTTAGCTAAGAAAGTGCTCAACCCTGAAGACATTTTCAGGCAATTAGTTCAGAGCCTCTGCACAATTTAATCAGAAGAAGTTTTAAAGTCTGATGGTGCAATTAAACACAGTATACTCTCGCAGTTGTAATTCATCACACTGCTCCCGTGTCATGTAATCTGGCCAACAAAACTGTCTGGTACCTACGAGTAGAGAAATGAAAAGGATAATGTTCTGCAGGAAAGTAGGTCTATCTAACATTTCACTATGCTAAAAATACCCCTGGGACTTGTTCTGATATCTTGTAATTATGCACACGTATCCTGATTTATGGTGCATGCCTCCCAGCTCAAAGAAGTATGCACTCGGCTTCATATCTCACCCTACTTATGTGTAAAATACTCGATTCCATAATGTCATAAAAGAGAGGACAGGCTCATTGCACATGTTACTATCTATTTCACATGAACACGGGGCATAATCTAATGATCCTTTCCGGTTGAGGATAAATATGCACAATTTAGCCTTAAATAGAGTCCATGTCAGACCATTTCAGCACCCATTTTTTGGGGAAACACATCCACGATGCTCAGGCTGCCGAAGGCGCCTCCTGCCTGGCACCTTCCCTGGGAGCTGCGGAGCAGGAGGCGGGAAGGGCGGGCATGGCCAAGGCAGCTTGGCAGCGGGATCCCACACGGGAAGGAGAGCGGCCGGGTGCTCAGACCAGTCCTACCCAGGACTAGAGGCAACATCGTCCTGCTGCAGCTCTTCCATCACTGCACAGCATGGGCGCGGGACAGGGAGGTTGCTGTTTGCTTCAATCAAATGCATTTCAGCTATTAAAAATATTAAACACTAGTTTCACTGTAAAGATTACTGAAAGCATCTTCATTTGAGTCTAGGGACACTCCTCCTCAATTACACACCACTTAACAAAAGGACAACTGGACATAGATCAGGAGATCAAGAGACCTAATCTCCATTCTCCAGGTCTCCTGCACAATCTTCCTGCGATCTCAGGCATGTAGCTTAAATCCTCTCTTCTTGCAGAGGAGAGGAAACACCAACCTGCTCCTGCACAATGCTCCGAGCTCTGAGGCATCAACACTCTCTCAAGATATGCTGAGAACATCCGATGCAAAAAAGAAGTACAAGTATTAGTCATAATTACTCTTTTAAATCATTAATTGGTTTTTTAAAATTTGTCACGTTTCCAAATGAAATAGCATGTGTACATATAATATTGTAACATATTTCTTTACCTATTACACATGAGTCAGTAATAGAGGGAAAGTTAAATGTTCAGCATTAATGGGAGAAGGGAGATGAGGAGAGCTGAGGACGGGCTGCACCTGGCTGGGCCCGTGCAGCCGAGAGCTGCAGCTGCCACCTGCTCACGGGGACGAGGAGGTCACACTGCCGAGCAGGTTCTCCGCGTGATTCCGGCTGCAACAACGTGACACACGGAAGTCATGAAATGCGATTTTTGGAAACATACGTTTTCGATTTGTTTTACATTCATATACCTATTCACTCACATACCTTGATATCACAAAAGAAAAAGTTATAGTGATGTTTTAAAAGCAAGTCTTTCCAAGCAGAGCTCAGGTTATCCAGCAGATTTGTACTAAATTTACCAGTCCTGTTCTGAGGGGCTGCCATACAATCTTTTCCAAAGTAGTTGAGCTTGTAAACTGAACTCAAGTCTTACTTTCTATTATTTCTTAACGCAAAAAAGTCCAGATGTCATTAAACATACACTAATAAATATTTAAAGTATTGCCAATCTTTACCACAGAAAACTGTAACCCTTTCTCATTAAAATAGCATGCAGTGCGTGTGTCTGTCTCAACTCTTAGACACCTTTCTACTCTCTGGTGGTGGCTCCACATAGTTTTACTACATTACAACATTGCTACTTTCTTCCTATTCTGACACAATCAAGACTGTTTTCATCATTCTGAAGCTGATATATAAATACACACACACACACACACACACACACACACATATATATACATACACACAGAAGCTCAGTGCGACTAGATCATAGAAATTAAGTCCTCATCAACAGCCTGTTGACACAGACTAATAACCCAATACAGAACTAAAAATAAATAAATAACGAGAAGAGGTTTTAGTTCTTTGGTTCCCATTCAGTTCTCAGTATCTTGAATGCCGTGCTCACCTAGAAGCAAGACAGTGCCACCGCTTGCTGGGGCACATTTGGTTTTCCAGGATCTGCACCAGCACCTGCATTTTCCTCTGGCAAGTCTGTGCTTTGGAAGGAAGAGCAGAGGAAAGTTACCATCAAATGAGTCGCTGGGAGCAGGAAAGCCCCCCAGCCAAGGGTACTGGGACACAGGTGGACCTGAGTGGAAAAGGTGGTGAGCAGCACAGAGATTGAGGTGAAAGCACAGTTCTGGCCACTTCCCCTAGCTCCTCAAGGAGCAAGTTTTCAAAATCAGCTATTTGGCTCCCCGTGGGATTTCATGAAGTACGTGGTATACAAAGAAACACCATATATTGAAATAAGAATAGTGTTAAACGACCATGAGCTTCCATGTAGAGGTAACCCTGGAAAAGCCAACTTGGGTATCCATGCTCAGCATGGCCCCAAACACAATCACCACCAGCTGGAAGCCGAGTGTCCCCCAACACTGAGGGCCCTGAGAAGACCAACCTCTCCAGAAGCACCACACGCACCAACCCAAGGGGACCTCCTTGGAAGCAGGCAAAGACAGCAGCATCTTCCTTCCCTCCAAAGCATCCTTCAGCTCCGGCACCAGCACAGCACCAAGATCTCTGGGGATATATCCTTCTTTTTTAAAGTAACACTTAGCATTAGAAATATTTCTACATAATCATTATCTAAAATTGGGAGGTTTTAATCTTGCACAATGAACATGTGAGGCCCATGTTATAGAGAAAATTGTTCATCTCCATGATTTAGTAATTACCCTTTGAGCAGCTTATAACCCACATATAGAAGAAGAAAGGCAGGAGTAATTTGAAGTAACCTAAAGTTATAGCACATAAGATTATGGCTTCTACAATGAACTGCTGAGAAAGTCATCATGAGGTTAATATCTATTATTTCTGCAGCGATATGCCATAGGCAAAGACAAAATTCAAAAAAGCCCTGATTCAAAAAATAGACAGGATTACTGCTTTCTAGCCATACGGAGCCACAGGGTATTTGACATTGCAAAGAACTGGGAGCTGTCCTGAAAAAAACCCAGACAGAGAAGGATGGATGTAACCGTGGTTTAGTGTCCTCACGGCACAGCTGCGAGGAGGCTCCCGTTTTTAGCTTGCTATATATAGAGTATATATTTGGTATCTGAAAAGTCTGGATTTTCTAATAAGCACCAGACCCAAACTTAATATGCAGGATACAATCTCTTTGTAGCTCATTCAATAACATGGTACTTGATCATATAAGAAGAGCCATTTAGACTTTAAATATTGAGCAATGTCTCATCTACAAAATGTCATAGTAAAGGAAAAGCAAAAGAACATGCTACAAAAGGATAGTCAGTCCCTCAGATAAGACCTTAAAGTAAAATATAATATACCCAGGATTAATAACATATTAATAGCTGGGGCTAACTCATACCATCCCATTTCAATAGTCTGAGCCAAAGAGGGAAGGTATCTCACTATCTTTTCAGTAATTCTGCTTTTAACAGTTGCATTGAAGCAGGTCAAGCAGAACCCAAGATACTTTATTTCAAGCCTATTTCAATAGTTAGACCAGCAATTTGAATAGAAAGCGAATGGTACTGTTCCCTATATTTAAACTATTTTAATAGTTTAAGTAAATGAGAGTTATTGAAACCAGTTTCCCAAAATGAACCTGAATAACATATAAATGTGCTGCTTCAATAAAGAATAAGATCAGGAGCACAGAAATGAATCACATTCAAAAGCAAAAATATGCCAAATCATACAAGGATTTAAAACTCCAATACATCACAGGTGATTCTTCTGTACCACGTGTCCCTCTCAGAGGACACCTATTGCATGCAGAAAGCAGGAAATTAAAAGAAATTCTAATTCATACAACTATGCGACTTCATGGAACATGTGAAGCAACATGAGGGCTTTAGGCACATACTTAAAAGCAGACACTGGGCACAGCAGGACAAAAAAAAAAAAAAATAGATGATCAACCAGGACAAGGAAGGAGCTCCTGCCTCCCCCTTCCATCCCATGTGCCAGCGTTCCTGCAGGAAATATCTTTCCTGCTCCCATCCTGGTGATGGCAGCAGCCCATCTCACACTCTTTCAAGCAGCTCTTCTCAGTGAATGTAAGGAGAAAAGAGGTGGCTCTTTCAGGACAGCGGAATAAAGTGCCCCGGCCTGGGACCGACAGGGCAGGCGCTGCCGGCAGCCCTGCTCCGGCTGCAACGGCCCCTTATGAATCTCAGTCCAACTAACTGGTTCCTTCTGTGGATCCTTCTGGGGGCAGAGGGGAACAACTACCCTCTCTCAAATCATCGTTATTGTTTCCATGATTGCATTAGCATTCTCTGAGCGTAAATGGTCCACAAAACATTCGAGGCAGACATCTAATGATGGATTTTCCCAACAGAGAAAGCAATTCCTCTAAGCAATAAAACAGTCTGTGAGAAATCTTGCAGTCATAAATCTAGAATTTCTCATTACAAAATTTACATCAGCCACAAAGTGATTACTTCTAAAATTACAAACCCTTGTGGGCAGCAGTATTAGTGGGTTACCAATTGCTGTTCGCACGACTTGTGAGAAAAGCAGTCCAAGTCATTATTTTGTAGAAAAGAAAATATCAAAAGAATTAATTGCCTTAATACAGACAGAAAGTTTAGAGCATCCACAGAGGAGGCATGTAGAGCACAAAGAGCCAGGATCAGCTGCTGTTCCCACCAAAAGGCTCCCGGTTCCTCGGGACAAGCGCGGGCCCGTGGATTTGCCGGGCTTAGCAGCACATCCCGCACAAAGCGGCGGTCGTGCTGCCGAGGCTGCAGCCAGGAAGCAGGGCTGTAGCTGGGAGCAAAAGGAATCTCATTCATCCCATCGCAATTCCCACCTCACCTATGGTGAGGAACTTTCTCAGTCTGTTCTCAGAGAAGGCATAAAAGGAATGACAAAGATGCTGCAGGTACATTGGACTGTAAAATTCATTTCTGCATGACACATAGATGCGCAGGGCACTACCTTGGTTTTAATTGCTCACAGAAACAGAGATCACCTCAGAAAAAGGCAAGCTAAAGCCCAGTCAGACTTACCAAGACTTTCTGATGGCACAAGGTGCAGGTTTTCCATGCAGGAACCGAGCTCCATGCAGTTCCTCATTCCTGCTGCAGGCACCGCCTGCTCGAGTGGGCCCCACAGCTGCACCGGCACCCGCTGCCCACAGCCCCTCCAAGACCCCCCATGGCCGCAACGAGAGCCCCCCAGCTTTGCATGAGACCTGCTGCTCGCCTGAGGCACAGCCACAGCACCACGGTGACAATCACGGACACCTCCTCTCCAAGGGGGTTTTTGAGCCTTTTTTTAGGCCTCCCAAACATTCAAGTTTTCCACTAGGTGCTTCCAAGCCCAGGATCGCTCTAGGCCAAGGCCAGCCTGAGGGGGACCAAGGCCAGCCTGAGGAGGCCAAGGCCAGCCCCAGCAGCCCCGAAAGGTCATTATCGCTCTGTTTTTACTGCAGCTCTGCTTACTGGCTGCTGGGTTGCTTGCATTTTAACAGTGTGGGCCACAATTTATTACGAGCAAGGTAGCGCTAGCAAGAAAACCTGTAAATACTTGCCAGTAAAAGAAATGAAGTTTTATTACATACAAAAATATGCTAAAAGAACACATTCCCATAATTTATTACCTCGTCTTTGCCATATACTGTGCACTCCATTTTAACTATTCCAGCAGTTGCCTGGTCACATATCCCATGTTTATGAGAAAACTATTTCTCAACTATTTCCATTCCTTACCATAGAATAAAAAATATTCAACATGCTTATGCTTTCTGCCCTAATAATATACCTGAAATTTATAGGGCTGTAAAATGATATCCCAGCATGGCATTAGCTATTTCAGTCTTTGATCTATGGGTGCCATTTTAGTAGATGATAATCGTTTACCAGCTCAAAATACTGGCCTAGTAAAAATCACTTCACTGCTCCCATAACACATTTTAAAGCTGGAGGGTAAATATTTATTTCCTGTGGGTAAATTTTCTATTTTAATAGATGTTCACATGCTATATTCCTCTTATGCATCTAGTGCTACCTCCAGCACAACTCTTCTCCAGTTTCCACAGCCTCACCTTTCCACAATTCATTACCAACAGTATTTTGGGAAAAAAAGAGCTCAAATGACCTTAACTTAGATACAGGTAAAAACTGAGTAGGTGTGTGATGAGTCAGCTTCACATCCCACGTCTGAACCATTAGGTTCCTTCTAATATGGTGCAACTGGGGCCTGTGCTCCACTGCACCAACCAATGGACAAGCCCTTCCAGCCCCTCTGCTAAGGGATTCTCCGCTCTGTGGTCAGTAGTTGGCCACATGCAGCTAGAGCAGCATGTTTAAAAACCTTACCTTTTATCTCTTTACTATTAATAAGTGATCATTTAAAAAAAATCCATTACAGCCCCCTACCAGAAGCCTTATATTTCTGCATGGAACACAGGCACCTCAGGCAGCAGCAGAGCTACTTTCTCTACACTGATAATCCAGCAATCCATCACCCATGATTAAGACCAGACATCTCCAAAGGAGATTGTTTTTCGCCTCCTTGAAAAAGCTCAACTTCAAGTTGAAAAATTAGCTTTGATAAGAAACTTAAAATATTTTATCTGGAAACTGTCAAAATTAAACCTTTCAATTTCCTGGATTGTTTATTAAAATCTGAAATTATTTTAAAAAATCCATCCACTCTCCATCCTTGGGCAAGAGAAAAGCAGGAGCTAAACTACTCCGAGTTCTTCCTCATTGATAAAAAGTACATTTTTTTCTGCCAGTATATTTACTATTCAACAAAGAAAACCTTCCACCTTCGCCGGGAACGTGCTCACAAATGCATTCCCAAACTATCATTTCTCCACTCCAAATCTTTAAAATGTCCCTCTGAAATCCTTTCACTATAGTTGCCATCAAAGAATTGTGACTGATATTAAACACAGTAAGTAAATTAAAATTCAGAATTTCTTTTTTTTCTGCTGAGCACAAGGGTCTAGTTTCAAAAGCGAAATCCCAAAGCACTATAGGCCAAGCTCAAGCTATGGTACTTAACCAAGTACATGACCGGCCACTCTTTGTTGCCATCAGATCCAGATACGAAATCAGCCTCTTAGGCCTAGACCAAACCATCTCCCTCCTTCAGCCTGGAAACCTCTTGCTGCATTACCAAACCACAAATCTTGTGTTTTACAGGTCTTAGAGTGGCTCAAACTTATCATCCACCTGTCTTTTGGCAGAACCTAGTCCTGACATTGCCAGAGGGGATTTATACCAGGCCTTACAGAGTGATTTAAGCAGTGACATGCTTTCCCCAAACTCTGCTATTGTTGGAAATAAGTTGGTTTACCAGGCAGCTTTTAAGGAAGCATCCAAAAGTGAAAATACAGATGCTGTTGTCTATTTCAAGGATAAGGTACCGAGATGCCTTACAGGGATATTTGCTCAAGCTTATGAAACAAAATATTCCTAAGTGCTTTGCAAAAAATGGATGATATGGAAGCAAACAAGCAAGCTGGCAATACTCTGTTCAGCTACAAATAAGAACCCCAAACAATGAAACACTACAAAAGGAAATCACTATACAAAGCAACTGCGTGATATAAAGGCAGAGGAATCTAAAGTTAAAAGAAATAATAAAACAATGCTCATGGGAGGGAAAAAAAATATTCCACATACAGTGGTAGGCTCTGAGCTGGCTGTCACTAAACAGAATGAAGATTTGGGGGTTATACTGAATAGCACTATGAAAATTTCAGAACTATTCCAAAATGTCAGTAGTAGTCCAAATATATATATATATATATATATATATACACACACACATATATTATACATAAGGAAAGAAACAGAAAATATCATAGTGCACCTAGTTATATACATACACAATGCAACTACTATTTAAATAATTCTGTGTAGTGCCAGTTTGCCCTGTACTTGAACTAGAAAGGATAAAAGGAATGACAAAAAGTATGAAACAACTTCTGCATAGGAGATGACAAGATAGATCAGGATGCCTCAGCCAGCCTGGAAGACGGTGACTGAGGTTATGACTGACACGTATACAGTGACAGGTGCCAGAGAAAGCAGGTAGGAAATCACTGCACACCATCTCTTCCAATACAAGAACCAAGGTTAACAAGTGAAACTGGTAATATCTGAAGAGATGTCACTTCATCTCCTGCATAATTAGACTGAGGAACCAACTGCCACAAGAATTAAATGCTAAAGATCTACATACACTCGGAAGTGCCTGGAAAAAGCTCCTTCCTCCAAAACAGAAAGAGAAGTT
Organism: Nothura maculosa; assembly: GCA_032353885.1. Taxonomy (NCBI): domain Eukaryota; kingdom Metazoa; phylum Chordata; class Aves; order Tinamiformes; family Tinamidae; genus Nothura; species Nothura maculosa. The sequence continues at coordinate 1,701,552 of JAUBOD010000901.1, read as the reverse complement.
TTCAAAAGCTCTGGACACACAGAAAGCTGTTCCTCCTGGCTGTGCAAGTCCTGAGCTATTAACCTCTGTGGGGCTTGCAGCACATACCAGGGAAGCTCTGCTAAACCCTGGACTGATGTTTAATCTGTCCTAGACATCATCTAAATGCTCAAGAGAGCTTTAATACAGAACCAAAGGATACAACACTATTCAAGATATTTATATATATATATATATATAAATAAATAAATAAATAAATATATTTAGGTCACCAGGAAAAAACAACAAAAAAGACTTCAAAAATTCTCAGACTCTGTCACATCATCCTATGTCAAAAGACGACTTCAATCAGAAGATCTGCTGCTGTTAGGATAACATTGTGACTTTGGGAAGTTGCACCTATCTTGGGAAAGGAAGGTAAAAGACATCAGAAAATGGAAAAGGCTGCATACCAGGAGTGGAGCCGTCAGCTTCCAAGAGACGTCTTGACATTTATTCACAAGCTGTGGATAAGGACAGCTCAGATCTTCTCACATGGTGTTTTGACACAGTTGTTGGGTAGCTGCAGAGAAATACATTGTTCAGAAGTCATTTTTCTAAGTTACCTTCCAAGAAAAATTTTTGTTGAGGTAATTTTGAAAGTAACATCCACTAACAGAAAGTTAAAGGAAAAAATAGTAAGGCTACTTCTAAGAGGAAGATGGGATATGAACTTAAGAGTTTCAGAGCTGTGTGCAAAACATCTGTGGTACTAGTGAAAAAAAGCATTTTGTACACTAGAAATGGGATACAGATATGAATTTATTTGTCTGATACAGAAAGCCTCTAATATAGCTTATATCACTTGGGGTCACAAGGGCATTATATCTGCTGTGATTTGCTTAAGGAATTTCAGAGTATGTTGACTAGAGAACATGACAAAGCAGCTACATTAGTTAAAAACATTTTCTTCTTCTTCTTCTTCCCAAATAAGACTTCTCTTATGAAGCCTTCTCAGTAGGAAATTTGGAAAATTGACAGGTTGTTGGTTGGATTTTCCTGTTGCTAAAATGTATGTTGTTGTGTCACGTTCTAAACAAAAAAAACAAAGCACCATTTTAAAATTCTCAGCACTGCTGACACTTCCAACAAGTATTCAGCATTGGCTTTGGTCTTATCTGTTTCTAACAGACAGCCTCATGCCTTGGAAATTTGACCTGAAATAAAAATTCAGCCCCAAGTATCTGCTGTCAATTGCGCAGAAAATAGGAGATGACAGCAAAGTCACTTCTGCATGCCGAATTAGATCTCTTTCCAACATCTTCTAATGTCATTATTAGCACTCAAATACACTGTGTCAAAATGCGTCTCTATAAGGAGATGGACCAGGCAACATCAAATTTATCTCTTAGTTGATATGACAAGCTGCTTTGGACTCAAACCTCTGAGTAGAGAGAGACTCTTAAGAAAAAGCATCTACTCCATCAAGAAGGTTTGTGCATGCAGATATTATAATGGGTGGAAGTAGTTAAGAGAAAAAAAAACACTTTATCGTGCAGTTCCATTGAGTTCTTGGAATCAATTCTTCAATATAAGCTGTTAAAACTTATTTTGAGCCTTAGTGTCTATGCTCCAAACAGTCAATGTTTCAATGCAAAGAGTTTCAACAACAAGATCAACTATTCTTTGTTTGGAGCCAGCCTCAGCAGCAGAGACTAATTCTAGGAAAACTATGTAAACATGGATTTAAGTGTAAAACCATATGGTTTTATAACAATATTCAAAAGATGGGGGAAGAGAATAGCATGCAGAAAGATTCTTTGTTCACAGTTTTCTTTCCTTCTGTCAAAACGTATCCAAACAAAAACTGAATAGCCAGACTCAAAAGGCATCTACACATTGACAAAGAGCAAGTCCTGGGAAATCAGCAATGTAGCACTGAGAATGCAGCGTTTACCACCTAAAACCAGTGTCAGTGCCCCATAAATAGGAAAACTACAGCAGCCATTACAGTTCTATCCCCTGCACCTGCAAGGCAAAGTTCAGGAGCTTCATTGCAGACATGAAATAAGCTACCTTGTGAAAGGCATGAGTTCTTACGCACACCGACACACAGACATAAACTAACCGAGACAGAAACAATAAATAGCTACTTGCCTTTGCAACATTTTGATTTCTGAAAGAACATAATGTTATTAACTGCAGCAAAGGTTTTTTTAAAATACTCTGGTGCTTGATCAACCATTCTAGGAAAGGAAACAGTAGGAAATACACTTTTCTTGCACCCTTGCAGGTACTGCAGTACAAACTCATGTTTTCTTTTAATGTACTGAAAATGGAGAGACAGAGGCGCCTAATACAGAATTCCCATTCCCCTGATGTTGCATCAGACATGGCCCCTTCAAAGACCAAGCTCCTTTTCCATCCTGGATGCCCTGCACGGGCTTCCCTGCATCCCGGCAATGGTGTGGCCGCCTTGCTCGCCGCTAGCCACAAATGCCCACGCAGAGAAGCTCCACGGAGCCAGGAAAAACAGGGGCCTGGGATGAAGTGATGCAGGAGAGCAAATAAAGAAAAGGTACATGTGGTTAAGACCAGTCTTGACTGCAGTATTTGGATTTAATTAATTCTCCTCACTTCAGCAGCACAACCTTGCCTGGATTCCGCACTCCTTCCTCAACAACATCCATCTGTCAAATTATGCGCTGCTCGCTGAGACCAGAATATTATAGCTGCAAGAAGGCATTTAGCCCATCATGAGCACTCCTGCAAGGGAATAAATAATACTTAAGTCCAAGATAAGAATCATGGATTTTTTTAATTGCATGACTGGGTTGATGGCCTTCATCTCCTAGTACTATGTTGTTATTGCTACAGGAAGAAGACATCTTAGCTTATAGCTGTGCTCGAGACATCTGTGAGCAACTCATTATTGCCTTCCTCTCCTACAAAACGTGGCTTTCAAGTGAGCTAGAAGCTAAAAACAGCTCAGAAACACCTGGGCTCTAGAAACCCACCGCTCCACCTGC